>OZ014525.1:418251209-418538709 GCA_963966055.1 Lathyrus aphaca | reverse complement strand
AAATATTACCTGATTCAAACAACTCCGGATACGACTCTCGCATCCCACTCTCTAACTCCCAAGTCATATTGCCTTCCGCGACGCCTCCTCACACCACTTTCACAAGAGCAATATCCATGCCTCTTAGCTTCTTGATCTCACGATCCAAAATCCTAACCAACAAAGCTTCTACCGTAAGGTTATCTCTTACTTCAACCTCGTCCATAGGAATAACATGTGACGAATCCGGAACATACTTCCGAAGTTGCGAAACATGGAACACATCATGCAAATTCGAAAGATTCGAAGGCAACGCCACACGATAAGTGTAACGCCCCAATTTTATAAAGTAATTTTATAAAATAAATATCAAGGGTATGATGGTGTATTTGGAATAATAAGTGGATGAGGTATTTTATTTAAATAATAATAATATAATGAGGTTGTATTATTATTATTATAATATTGTTATTTAATAAATAAAATAAAATATAAGTTGGAGGTCTGAGGGGCAAGGTTGTAATTTGATTCTGTTATGAAAAGGAAAGAACACGATACATTTTCTCATTATCGTATTTTGATGAAGGAAAGAGGGCTCTGGAGAAAAAGGGAAAGGAGAAAGGAAATCAAGGATCCTAAAGCTTCAAGATCAAGGCTTTGCAAGGAAATTGTCAAATTCGAGGTAAGGGGGGAGAAAGGGTTCCTTATTGGTGATCTAACATGAAAGGGTAATTGGGAGTTCCTTACTCCCTTAGGGATTGTCTAATGTTGTTGATTATGATGAAATTGTGATATGATGTATATATATGTTATGATGATTGATTATGGTTGTGTGAAATTATTATTGAATTATATGCTTGATTGTAATAATTGGAATGGTGGTGATTTGAGTTATATGATAAGTTTGGTATGGAAGTGGTTATAGAGATAATGATGTTGATGATGATGTAAATGGAGAATTGGAAACAAACCTAGGATCTTTCTTAATTTGATTAGTAATATTAGGTTGTGAATATTATAAGGAATTAGAAGTATAAAATTAATTTAAGAACAGCATTTGGATTGTTTTGAGTGATAAAAGTGAGAGATAAGTGATAGAATTCGAACTGGTATGAAATTGGGAGAGAAAAGTGAGTTTTAGAAAAAGCTGAATTTTGGGTGCAGGTGGCCTGACACGGGCAGTGTCGCGTGACACGGGTGGCCGTGTCAGCCCCCTGTATTTTGCGAAATCTTGATTTTTGAAGGGCATGTTCAGGCCACCTAACACGGGCCGTGTCATGGGACATGGGGGGGCCGTGTCAGGCCTCTGTTTTGATGAATTTTCCGTATTTTAAGTTGGTTTAATCCCGAGTTCTTGTTCGATACTTGTACCATTAGTCTAGGGCCTTGATGATGACATCCATGTTTAACTATAGGACCCGACGACCGATAATAAGAGTGTGCGTGTTATGTGATTATTATGGATAATATTACTTTAATAATATGTCGATTAGAAGGTGTTGATGATGGAAATGTTTACTACAAGTCTTGCACAATTATATGAAGGAATAGTGATAAACGAAGAGGATCGTGATGATTGGTAACATAGTTGATTATATGTCTTGCTTAGACCCCATGATATAAGTGTTGGTAGCGGTGAGGATCAGAAGGATTGTGTTGTATTAGAATATATGTATAGGAAATAATTGAGAGTGGAATTAATGAGGAGTTCATAGGATATAACATTTGGTAATCAGTGTGTAGGAATACATGCACTTATGTTGATTTATATGACTCTTGATGATGAACCATATGAATTGTATTGATAATATGTGTGAATATTGTCTGATTATTTATGTGACCCATGTGATGGAATGTACGATAATTAATGAAGATCATGAGGATCGTGTTGGCATGGTTGTATTCATGCGTGTTTGTGATATTGTATGTGTAATCGAGTCTTGCATACGCATACATCTTTGGTGGAATAATCATGTCTCGGTGGAGCGTAAGTGATTATTCGGATTCATTGCGAATCATTGGTGCAGGGATGATCGTGTCTCGGTGGAGCGTAAGCGATACATCCGGGTTCGAATTAATGAACCATTGTTGAAAGTCGGTACCACATTTGCATTGTGTCATTGAGTCACTTTTCATTGATTGAATTAATGATGTATGATATGTGTTGATGAACTATTTGAGATATTGATTAATTGTATGATGTGTGATGTGTATTTGATGAATAGAGGTGAGATTACCCTGTAAGATGTTAATTGCACCGTTAATATATTGAATCGTTTTCTCACCCTTTTGTTGTTTGGTTGTGTCTGTGCTTCTTCGGAAGTATAGATGATTCAGGTACTTGAGTGTTCTCGGAGTTTGAGTTGTTGGTCGAGTCCTAAGAGTCGCTCTGATACGTAACGTGGACAATGGGGAATAATTGTTGTTTAATTACTCTTGTTAATAATAGTTACGTATCATGTTTTCTTGAAATTTTTAAATCAAGAGTGTTGGATAAATTATTGTGGAATTGTGGCGAATTGCCTATTGTTGAATAAAAAGATATTTCTGCTATTTTTAATAAATAATTATACTTTTGGTTGATTTTGAAAATGTAGCTACTCACTTGTTAATTAAACTCTGATTTATCTGAAAACTTATGTTATTTTTGAAAATGGGAAAAATGGGTGTTACAATAAGCCACAACACCAACTCTTGCAGTAATCTGATACGGCCCAATAAAACAAGAAGTCAACTTCTTCGACTTCAAATCACGACCCACACCCGTAACCGGTGTAACTCTAAAAAACACATGGTAGCCTTCTTGAAACTCAAGATCTTTCCTTCTCTTGTCATGATAACTCTTCTGTCTACTTTGAGAAGCTCTCATCTTCTCCCGAATAAACTTCACCTTTTCCGTTGTTTATTGTACCATCTCCGGTACAACTACCGTTCTATCTCCGGTTTCATGCCAACATAAAGGTGTTTGACATCTCCGACCATATAAAGCCTCAAATGGTGCCATACCAATACTCGAGTGAAAATTGTTATTATAGGTGAACTCAATCAACGTTAAATAACTATCCCAAACACCACCTTGTTCTAGCACACAAACACGTAACAAATCCTCCAAAGATTGAATTGTCCTTTCGGTTTGTCCGTCTGTTTGCAGATGGTAAGCCGAACTCAAACTTAGCTTAGAACCCAAAGCCTTTTGCAAACTTTCGCAAAACCTCGACGTAAATCTAGGATCTCTATCCGATACAATACTCTTAGGAACTCCATGTAACTTCACAATCACAGAAACATAAATCTCGGCTAGCTTCTCCAATGGATAACTTATATCAATTGGAATAAAGTGAGTAGATTTAGTAAGCCTATCCACAATCACCCACATAGCATTATGACCTCTTTGTGTATTCGACAAACCCGTAACAAAATCCATTGATATACTATTTTATTTCCATTCTGTAATATCTAACGGTTGCATCAAACCACTATGCTTCTGATGTTCCACCTTAGACTTTTGACAAGTCAAACACGCATACACAAAATGAGCTACATCTCTCTTCAATCCGGACCACCAAAAGACCTTCTTCAAGTCTTGATACATCTTATTCGCTCCCGGATGAATACTTAAATTACTATGGTGTCCCTCTTCCAATATCATCTTTTTCAACTCCTCATCATCGGGAATACAAATACGTCCACAGAATCTCAAAACTCCAAAATTATCAACCTTGAAATCCTCATTCTCATTCATCATCAAATCGACAAATTTCAAATCCAACTTTTGCTTTTCACAAACGGTTACAAGAGAATCATTCGTAACATGTAGCATACCAAGTCTCCCACTTCTCGGCGTCATCTCGCAAACCAAACTCAAGTCTCTAAAATTCTTCAAAAGCTCCCATTCTCTTATTATCAATGCAGACATATGTAACAACTTACGACTTAAGGCATCGGCCACCACATTCGCCTTACCCGGATGGTAATTTAAACCAAAATCATAATCCTTCAAAAGTTCTAACCACCTCCTTTGTCTCATGTTCAATTCCTTTTGATCAAATAAATAATTCAAACTCTTGTTATCACTAAAAACTTCAAATCTTGCACCATAAAGATAATGCCTCCAAATTTTCAGAGCAAACACCACAACCGCTAATTCCAAATCATGCATAGGATAATTCTTTTCATGCACCCTCAATTGTCTTGAAGCATAAGCTACAACTTTTCCATCTTGCATCAAAACACCTCTTAACCCAAACAATGAAGCATCACAAAACACCACAAATGGTTCTGTCGGATTCGGAAAAATCAAGATCGAAGCCGTTGTTAACCTTCTCTTAAGTTCCATAAAACTCTCTTCACAGTGAATATCCCAAATGAAAGCCTTTCCTTTAAAATTCAACTGCGTTAATGGAAGTGCCAACTCTGCAAATCCTTCAATAAACCTCCGATAATAATCTGCCAAGCCTAAAAAGCTTCGAATCTCCGTAACCGATCTAGGAATTTCCCATTGCATAACCGCATCAATCTTGGATGGATACCCACTAATACCACCATTGGAAATAACATGCCCAATAAAACTTACCTTTGACAACCAAAACTCACACTTTGACAACTTAGCATACAATTGCTTCTCTTTCAAAATCTGTAACACAACTCTTAAATGCTCCTCATGCTCTTCTTGAGACTTAGAATAAATCAAAATGTCGTCGATGAACACAACCACAAAACGATCCAACTGTTCATGAAAGATATGATTCATGTACTCCATAAACACACCCGACGCATTAGAAACTCTGAATGTCATCACAGAATACTCGTAATGACCATACCGTGTTCTAAAAGCCGTCTTTTGAATATCCTCTTCTTTCACACGAATCTGGTGATATCCTGATCTCAAATCAATCTTACTAAAAACACAAGCACCAACCAATTGGTCCATCAAATCATCGATCCTCGGAAGTGGATACTTGTTCTTAATTGTCACCTTGTTCAACTTTCGATAATAAATACATAACTGTATACTTCCATCCTTCTTCTTTACCAACAATACTGGCGCACCCCAAGGAGAAACACTCGGCCTAACAAACCTCTTATCCAACAGTTCATTCAACTGCTTCTTCAACTCTACCAATTTTGAAGCTGACATACGATACGGTGCCATCGAAATCGGTCTAGTACCAGGAACTAGATCAATGGAAAACTCAATTTCTCTTTTCGGCGGTACATCCTTAATATCGTCCAGAAACACTTCTGGAAAATCACACACCATTGGGAATCTACTGAGCTCCACTTCGCTCTCCACTGACAACGATGCAAACAAACTAAACAATTGAGCTTCGTCCACTAAAAGTTTCTTCAACTCTTTCGTGGATAGAAAACTCTCATCTTCACCATCATCCAAAGAAGGAAACCTTACTAACTTATGATAACAATCTATATGAACTCGATTAAATTGCAACTAGTTTATACCCAAGATCACGTCCAAACCCTCCAACGGCAAACAAATTAAATCCATAACAAAATCTTTACCATACATGGTCAAGGAACAACTTACACACACCAAAGAAGTAGTTACCGACCCTGAAGCAGGAGCTCAATAACCATCTCACCACCCAAAGAAGACATAAACAAATTCAAACGCTTAGCGCACTCAAGAGAAATGAACGAATGAGTCGCTCCCGTGTCGATAATAGTAACTAAAGGCGTACTATTAATAAAGCATGTACCTTTAATCAAACGGTCTGCACTAGTAGTATCCTTCCCTGCTAATGCAAACACCTTTCCGCCTGTCTGAGCTTGCTTCGGCTTAGCACACTTAGTACTAATGTGACCAACTTCTCCATAATTGAAGCACATCACCACATTCCTTCTACACTCGGTAGTAGCATGTCCAATACCTCCACGGTTTGAACATTTCACAATATTCTTCCCACACTCGAAAGACTTATGGCCCAAATTGCCACACTTGTAACAAACGGGACCAGAACTCCCTCCACCAGATCTCTTATCAAAGTTTCCCCTATGCTTGCCCTTATCAGCGGGTGTCACATAATGTTCACTTCTAGCTTGATGCTTTCCTTTCCTCTCATTCACACTCTTGTAATGTGTAGAACGAGCTTTGCTATCTTCTTCGAAAATTCTACAACACTCCGTCAAATCTGAAAACCTTCTAATCCTCTGATATCCCACTACTTGCTTAATCTCAGGACGCAAGCCATTCTCATACTTAATACACTTCGAAAAATCAGCAGTAGCAGCAGCACAGTGAGGATGAAACTGAACCAACTCCACAAACTTAGCAGTATAGTCAACCACTGACATACTACCTTGCTTCAGCTCAAGGAATTCCATCTCCTTCTTTCCCTTAACACTCTCAGGGTAATACTTCCCTAAGAATTCGGCACAAAAAACTTCCCAAGTTATCTCTTCATCATCCTCCTCAAGAGCTTGACTTCTACCGACCCACCAATCATTGGCTTCTTCCTTCAACATGTGAGAACCAAGTCTCACCTTACTCTCTTCAGCATAGTCCATAACTCTGAAGATTCTTTCAATCTCTTTCAACCAATTCTGAGCACCATCGGGATCAAATCTTCCTTTAAAGACCGGTGGTTGATTCTTCATGAACTCATCATTAACACTCACATTCGGTGCTCCCTGCACCGCCCTAGCCATTGCTTCCAAGGCAGCAACCATTGCATTGTCATTTCAACCAGCCATATTCTGATCATTCCCAAAGACAATAACAAGATTAAACAAAAGTTCAATCATCACAACAACAAGACAGACACAACTAACTTGAACATTGGCTCTGATACCACTTAATGTAACACCCCCTTTCTATACCCCCAAATAAACAATTAAATCATTTAGGCACGTAATCATTGTTCCATTAGAGTATAATTTAAACATGGTATAAAAGGGACATGCCACATTATACTTTTAATTAAAACATACAACACCTTCTCGTTAATGATATGCAACAAACGGGGTAACTTGCAAACGCTAAGGATTTCATCCTTACACCTGTATCCATTAAATTCAATAAACAACGGAAACAAACATAACAATTTCAAACTTATATATTTATCATAGATATATCCACAAGTTTGAATCACAAAAATATTTCATGTTTACATAACACATTTATCACCAAAATACATATACATATCAGAGTCGACTGACCAAAAAGATGAAAACGAGCTTCACAAAAAGAACCATCCAGCAACCTACTCTTCAATGCCTCATAGAGCATCATAAAATAGCAGAAGGGTGAGAAACATTATCATAATAACATTGCATATAATTATATATCTCAACATATAAAATGCACATACAAGTTCTCACCACAAATCACTGCTCATCGCCCATATACATCACAATGTATACATACACAACTCAAGCATATTCATACTAGCACATTCGTTATGCAAAATTCACACATATACATCACAGTGTACACACACACACACACACACACACACACACATATATATATATATATATATATATATATATATATATATTCACATATCCACATATATATACAAACAAGCATGTTTTCGTCATTACATACTTTCATCTCCATATAAACATATATATATATATATATATATATATATATATATATATATATATATATATATATATATATCATGTTTATTCATCAATCTCAATCTCTCTAATAAACATACATTATTCATGTTTATTCACCAACATCAATTATAGATGATAAATACAAATCATAGAGACCGACACACGACTCTATGCAGATGCAAATGCGGTACCGACTCAATCATCAACAAGTTCACTCAGGAACTAATGGAACCATCGCTCGTTACCTAGAGTAACTCCCCGTCGGGCATACGATGTTCACCCATTGCTCACACCCCACATGGGAACACAATGTTTACGGATTGCTCACACCCCACACGGGCACGCAATCTGATTGCTCACACCCCACACAGGCACACAATTAATGTGAATAAATCACCCATCGCTCACACCCCACACGGGCACACGATGTTTCTGGATTGCTCACACCCCACACTGGCACACAATCTAATCGCTCACACCCCACATGGGCATACGATCGTGTTGTAGTCACCGCTCACACTCCACATGAGAACACGATGCTACAACATATTCACAAAGAATCCCACAACACAAAAATGCATACATTATGCTTCACATGCAAAATGACACACAACATTCTTGTAAAATGCATACGTTGTTCACAACATAATTATGCAATCAACTCATTCAATTAGCATACCTTGACATTCAATTCAAACAATGTACTCATTTGCCAAACTGCCACATCATCACATCAAACCCACATTTCCATAATTAATTCATTTACGTTTTATCAGAAAAGTCGGGTGAAAGTCGGCTAAAAATTACATTTCTTAGCACATTAGTTTCTACACGTTTCTAACTTCGAATCGATATAAAGAACGCCTAGAACGGATAACCGAAACTAAAGCTATGGATTAAAAACACAACTTCCTCAAACACATATAGGCTCTCTGAGCGCCCCCTTGCCAGCTAAGCAAGTAAATCCCTGGAATTCTCGCTGAGCGAGGGATAGCTCGCTGAGTGACCACTGCAAATTCTAAAATTTCTCAGCTGCGAACAAACCTACCAAACACTTCCCAATCTCCAAAATACTCCCATAAACATGATCTAAAGCATATACCAGCTATCATACTTCGATTGCAACGATTTCTAACCGGTTAATCTACCAATTTTTCACATTTTCACGAAAACCCTAACTATTCATCTTCTCTAGACGTCATCAAATCGAAAACCCAATCATTCACACACATACATAATCATACACAAGATTAAGATAACAATGTTTATCATCCTTACCTGATTATTTTGATTCCTATGAGCAATCTTGAAGAATCCAAGCTTTTCCTCTTTTTCTCCTCTTTTCTCTTCTCTTCCTTTCTTTCTCTTCTATTTCCTTTTCTATTCTCTTTTCTTTCTCTTTCTCACACTTATATTCTTTTCTCTCTATTTCTCTTACCAACTATTCTTTCCACCAAATATCATTTTCTCACAAAAATATAATTCTACACAAATTCTCACTTACCCTTAATTTAGTAAAAGTCTAAAATACTCTCTAATCTAATTTTACCCGAAAATTCACAAAACGATAAAAATCACATATCATACCACATATCACACGAAAACATCAACATGTCATGTTATTATATCAATTTCACAAATGAGACAATTATCACACAATTAAAATAAAAGACTCAACAAAATTGGGAATTATCGAATTGGGGCGTTACAACAGTTACCTTCCTCATCGTGATGGGGAGGTCCTGTTGGTCAAACGTTTTGGGCTGCAATGCTTGTACCTGGGCATGCAGGTTTGGTCGGACAATTTTCTCCTCATACGGGAGTAAGGCGACCTTTATACTAGTTGTAGTATTGCTTGAGTTTCTCGATGTTCCATGACCGTGCGAGCTGTTCCCCTTGAAGATTTTCTAAGTAGTAGGCCCCGTTCTCGGTCTTTGCTCGAACGCGATATGGACCTTCCCAATTTGGTTCCAGTTTCCCTTCTCGGGAGTCTTTGTGATTTCTCCTCAAGACGAGACTCTCGACTCCGAATGCTCGTTTAATAACTTTGGTGTTATGTCGAGCTGTAATTTTTTTGTTTGAGCGTGGCTTCTCGAAGAGCTACTCCTGATCGGATTTCTTCGACCAAGTCGAGTTCTTCTCGTAGCGTTTCAGAGTTGATATCTTGGTCCATGGGTGATTCTGTTCACATGGAAGGTATGTGCATCTCTATGGGAATGACAACTTCGGTTCCGTATGCTAGCCGGAATGGGGATTCCCCAGTTGTCGAGTGAGGTGTGGTCTTGTATGCCCAAAGAACGCTGTGTAGCTCTTCGACCCAGTGTTTTTTGTGTTCATCTAAACTTCTCTTAAGGCCTCTTAAGATTACACTGTTAGCAACTTTTTCTTGCCTGTTAGTCTGGGGGTGCTCGACAGAAGCAAAGTGTTGTTTGGTTCCCACCGAGGCTACGAATTCTTGGAAATGTTTGTCGGTGAACTGGGTTCCGTTGTCTATTACGATGGCGAGCGGTACTCCGAATCGGGCGAGGATGTTCTGCTTGAAGAAGCGTAAGATGTTTAGTGCGGTGATTTTGGCTAAGGCCTCTACTTTGATTCATTTAGTGAAATAGTCAACACCCATGATGAGATACTTATTTTGGTCGGTGCCGATGACGAAGGGTCCTAATATGTCCAGTCCCCACCAGGAAAATGACCATGGGGAAGACAATGATTTCAACTCGGTAGGGGCGCTACGTGCACGCCACCATGTCGTTGGCACTTGTCACATTTTTTAACATGCTCCTTCGTATCGTCCTTCATTATCGGCCAATAGTATCACGCTTGTAGAGTCTTGCGAGCGAGCAATCTCCCACCTGGATGTTGTACGTTGATCCCCTCGTGGACTTCCCTCAGCACGTGTGGAATGTTTTCTTCCTCGACACATCTGAGGAGTGGTGTGGAGAAACCTCGGCGATACATCTTCCCTCCGACCATCATATATGGCATGACCTACGCCATATGGTTTGGCCGTTTTCGGGTCTGTTGTTAACCCCTCTTTGGTCAAATAGTTGAATATTGGGGTCATCCAACAGTTAGTGTCGCACACGACGTTGATGTCTATTGGTGTTGACGTTTTCCCAATGCTGGGTTGAGGGAGTATCTCCTGTATGACGGATTTGTTGCCCCCCTTCTTCTTGGTGCTCGCCAGTTTGGACAAGATATCCTCTCGGGTGTTGTTTTCGCGTCGGACGTGCCTGACCTCCACAGATATGAATCGTTTTAGCCTCTCCTTGAACAAGGCTAAGTATTCGGTCATGTTGTCGTTCTTGGCTTGAAAATCGCCCCGTACTTGGTTGGCGACCAACTGGGAGTCCTTGCATATTACAATTTCTTCTGCTCCTAGGTCGTCTACAAGGCGTAAACTGGCCAGGAAGGCTTCGTACTCTGCTTGATTGTTGGATGTGGGGAAATACAAGGTTAAATATACTTCAATGAGGGTTCCTTCCTAGTTCTCCAGCATCAACCCGACCCCGCTGCCTGTCGAGCTAGATGCTCCATCGACGAAGATGGTCCACTTAGACGGAGATGTCACAGTTTGCTCGGTGAAGGTAAGCTCTGCTACAAAGTCGGCCAAGGCTTGAGCTTTGAGGGCCTGCCGTCCTTCGAATTTGATGTCGAAATCGTATAATTCTAGTGACCATTTCAGCATCCGTCCGACCATATCTGGCCTTCCGAGCATCTGCCTGATGGGTTGGTTTATCTTGACGACAATAGTATGGGCCAAGAAGTAGTGTCGTAACCTTCTTGCTGCGAAGAGGAGGGCCAATGCTACTTTTTCGATTTGTAAGTACCTGAGTTCAGGGCCGCTCAATGCATTGATCGTAAAGTAAATGAGTTTTTGCTCCTCGGGAAGCTCGCGAATAAGGGCTGCACTGACCGCCTCGTTTGCCACAGCGAGGTAAAGGTACAACGTTTCACCTTCGTTAGGTATGGAGAGTACCGAGGGTTCGGATAGTGCTTTTTTCAAGTGAGTCAGGGCTTGCTCGCATTCGTCAGTCCATTCGAAAGTTGATTCTTTGCGGAGGAGTTTGTAGAACGGGAGCGCGTTTTGGGAAGACTTAGCCACAAATCGAGCCAGAGAGGCGAGCACTCCATTTAACAATTGTATGGATTTTTTAGAGTTTGGGGTAGGTATCTCTGCGAACGCTCGGCATTTGTCTGGGTTGGCTTCGATCCCTCGCTCGGTCAAATAAAACCCGAGGAATTTACCTGCTCGAACTCCGAATGTACATTTTTCAGGCTTGAAACGCATCTTGCATTTTCGAGCTTGGTCGAACACCTTTTGTAGGTGGGACGCATGATCCGTTTCTTTATGAGATTTGACTATCATGTCATCCATGTATACTTCGAGCATGTCTCCAATTTCTGCTCGGAAAACTTTGTTCATCATGCGCTGATAAGTGGCGCCTGCGTTTTTTAGACCGAAGGGCATAACGTTATAGTAGTAATTGCCAGATTCGGTCATGAAGGCCGTGTGTTTTTTGTTGGCCACGACCATGGGAATTTGATTATATCCTGAATAAGCGTCCATAAATGATAGTAGTTTGAAACCGGCCGAGTTTTCAACCAATTTATCAATATTTGGCAATGGGTAAGCATCTTTCGAGAAAGCCTGGTTAAGATCGATATAATCAACGCACATTCTCCACTTTCCATTAGATATTTTCACAAGTACAACATTGGAAAGCCAGGTAGTGTACCTGGCCTTCGTTACAAAGTTTGACTCTAGGAGGTCTTTTATAGCTTTTTCGGCCGCTTTAGTTTTTTCGGTCGACTGTTTTCTCCTCCATTGGGCGACGGCCTTGTGATTGGGATCAATGGATAGATGGTGGCATGCTACGTCTAGATCGAGTCCGGGTATTTCTGCTGCACGCCATACGAACAGGTCGGCGTTCCTCTTCAGGCACGCCTCTAGCTGTTTCTTTGCCAGATCTGGGAGGTGGGCTCCAATCTTTACGCATCTGCTCGGATCTCCCCCCAACTGGATTAGCTCGAATTCACCATCGGGGATTGGTCGGGCTAATGAAGAGGAGGGATGCTGGGAACTTTCGGCTTCGTCTGGAAACCTACAATCTAGGTCGATGGAATCAACCTGAGAGAGAGGTGCGGGCACTTTTGTGTTTAGGGAAGATGCTGAGGTGGAAGCCTTGGGCTGGTATAATATCGAGCTAAGGCCTTTAAAGGCTACTTCGAAACAACGACGGGTGGCTTCCACGTCACCATTCAGGGTGGCCACTCTCCCTGATGTTGTGTAGTACTTCATCTTCCGGTGGACGGTTGATGGGACGGCCAGAAGATCGGCCAACGTTGGTCGACCCAGAATGCATTGATATAGAGAAGGGCATTCGACGACCAAAAATTGGACGCGGGTGGATCGGGCGGTTTCTGCGGCTCCAAATGTGACTATGGGATCGACATAACCCCATGGTCGTGACACTGCTCCATTGAAACCTTAGAGGTCGGATCCCACGTATGGTGTCAGGTGAGTCTCGTTTAGCTGGAGTGTAGCGAACAACTGCGAATACATGATATTGCATGAGCTTCCCTGGTCGACCAGTATTCTGCGGACGTCGAAGTTGGCCATCTGGGCTCGAATGAGCAGTGGAATGCTGGCATTAGGCGCTCCCCCCAGTAATTCCTCCTTGTAGAAGTAAATGGGCACCGAATTGTCTCTGGGTGGGTCCAACGTGGCATTCAGGGCCGACCCTTTTGCAATAAGTTGGTCGAATTTCCTCTTTACGGAGCCGACCGTGATTCTGTTGAATCCCCCGCTCGAAATCACCATTGCAAATGGGAAGGCTTCCCAAGGGCTATGGGAAGATAGATAACCTGGACTCGCCTGACGATTGGGCAGAAAGAAATCTTTCGGGCGATAGATGTTAAGGGCGACTTGCATATAGGTGTCTGCTGGGACTACCACTGCTTCCTCGACCTTGATGGTTTCTTGTTTCTCTGGCCTGGAGGCTTCTTTGGATTTCGTGAACTGTTTAAGGTGGCCATATTTGATGAGTATCTCTATTGTGTCCTTCAGGTGGATGCAATCATCGGTATTGTGTCCATGGCTCTTGTGAAACCTGCTGTACTTAGTTTTATCAGTGCCCGATTTGGCGGGCAGTTGCTTGGGAAAGTGAACCCCCGCTTGACGGAACTCCGAATTAGCACATTCAGACAATATTTTCTCCCTCGATACCAGCAGAGGTGTATACTCACGAAATCGGTCCACTGGCTCTCTCTGCTCCCACGGTTCACGGGAACGGTCTTCCATTCTTTTGTCATTTCCCCGACAAGATGTCGAGGGTTCGTCGGATTTGGAAAGGTTTGCGTCTTCTCTCCGTCGAGCATCGCGGACGGAAATGGCCACATATATTTCCTCGTACTGGATATACGCTTGATCTTTCAAGAGGAAAGCATCTAGAGTGGCGGTGTCTCAATACCCACTGCTCGGTGGAAATTGGTAGATGGGCATAATTCGCGCTCCAGTAAGTATTTTTTCATGTCGTCCGTGGTTGAGACCTGGACGAATTCTTTAATGAACCTTTCGATATAGGTTCTAAAGGCCCATCTTTGCCCTGGATTATGGCTTCAAGTGATGCTTCTGTCTTTGGATGGCGTCTGGAAGCGGTGAAATGCCTGGAGAAAGTTCAACCGAGCTATCTCCAGGAAGTGATGGATTTGGGCTCGAGACTTCTATACTAGATCATCGCTCCTTTCCTTAAGGTGGTCGGAAAGAGACGACATTTGATTGCTCTTCGGACGCCCCTGTAGTCGAGCAGGGCGTCGATGTTCTCAATATGTTCGTCGGGATCAGTTGTTCCGTCATATGAACCTAGTAGTTGGGGCTTCTCGAGCCCTCTTGGAAATCTGGTAGCCATAATCTCAGATGAGAGGGGTCCTCTGATATTGTTGTCCTCACTAGAGGTGAGCGAATGGGATCTTGAACGGCTTTTTCTGTTTCGTCACGGGGACGGAGAGTTTGACCTGTTCTTTTTTGATCATTTTGGAGATGGAGATCGGGATCGTCGTCCTTTTCGGGGAGGGGAACGATGATCGTCTTCTTGCGACCCTTGATGAATCTTGGTCGGTACCGGCGAGCGACATCTCCGTGGAGGTGACCGACCACGATTCCAGATAGAAGATTCGTCGTGATAGCCTTTATCTTTCTTTCTTCGGGGAGAAAGGTTGCGCTGCCCCCGGGGCCTTTTGGGAGATCGAGATGATCGACAACCGGTTTCTTCGAGACAGGCTATCTTCGCACCGTGCGCTAGGAGCAGGAGATATGTCTGATTGAGTGTTTCAACCAGTGTAGCGAAGTCTGATCCGGTGGGCGCGACCACGGAAGGTATGATCTTTGGTTGGCTCTCGAGCGGATGGTCGTGCTCGGGAGATGGTGAAGTTGTCTTTCCGTCCTGGTGATCCTGGACGGTTTCTTCGTGTAAGGGGGTGAAAAGGTTGTTATCCCGTTGAATAATGAGGATACCATCAGCAGTACGGGCTTCGCACGGGATGTCGTTAGCGTCCATGGATCTTTTTGAATCGTAAACTTTGGTTCTTCAAATTCTTTGATGAAGAAGAACGGGGAAGTTTGTTTCCCACAGACGGCACCACCTGATCGTACCTTGAGATCAAGATCCGATGTGGCCGCGTCGAACGTGGATGAGCACGGTTGATGATGGAGAAAATGGGGTGTACCTGCAAAGGCACTCTGATGCTAAAGTCAGAGAGTGAGCAACGAGTGAGCAAGTACAAGAATTTTGGGTCAAGATTTAAATACCTGACCCTCTCAAACGAGAGGGTTTATATACTGGTCCAAGAGGATGGTTATTGGTCCAAATTGTTGGGCGCGGATCGCAAATCCCATAATAACCGTTGACGGTTAGGAACTAGCCGTTAGGGCAAGAATGTATCTGCTCGACTTGTTCTGGGTCGGATGGCTTTAGCACCGAGTCGGGGTTCGTCGAGCAGTCGATCCTCAGGATTCCGAGCATCATGGGATCATTGGATCGTTGGGCCGCGAGATAGATAGGGCCCAATTCTAAGAATTGGGCCAGTCCGGAACAAAAGTATTACCAATATTATATTATTTAATATTATTTATATGATTATTAATACTGTGGCTGAATAATCCTTCTAAAGTATAATATTGATATTATTATTAGGATTAGAAATTATTTATTATTTTTATTATAATATTTTTATTATTATTTATATTGGTGATTTAATATTCATATTATTTTTATATTAATATTATTATTATTATTATTGTTATATTATATATTAATTATATGATTATTAATAATGGTGGTTGAATAATCCTTTTATAATATAATATTGATATTATAATTAGAATTAAAAATAACTTATTATTTATATTATTGTTTGTTATTTAATATTAATATTATTATTATATTAATATTATTTTATGCATATTATAATGCTTTAAAATAAATAAATTATAATTTGCTTTATTAATATAAAAATGTTACACTTTAAAATAATTAGTTATAATGCTTTAAATAAAATATCATTTGAATTAGTAATAATATTATTATATTAATATTATTATTATTATATTGCTAATAGTTTTTTTAATTGTTATTTTTATTAGATGAATATTATATTGTAATTTATTATTTTTATGTTTGCAATTATACTATAAATTTTTTAATAAGAAACAATAATAGAAAAAAGTATTTTATATTTTTTTTGTTATCAAAAGATCTATTATGATTATATTTATATATTAAAATAAGTAATTTATTTTTAAACATTATGAGTATAAAAATATAAATATAATATTATGAATATAATTTTATTAAGAATATTAATATAATTTTAATACAAATGAAAATAATAGTAACAATAGTAATACTAATGTCGTAGAAATTAAAAAATATTAGGAATAAAAATCGATGTCAACAATAATCTCATAGACCTTCAGAGCAGCAATGACGAAAGAATTAAAAAATAAGTCTCATATATCTTGTGCTCGTGTTTCATGTGAAAAAATACTTATATTTATGTTAACCAATACAAAAATGAGAAACAAAGGTAGAATAATCAACTAAGACAAAAATATATCAATAAGAAAAATTTTAAATGAGAAAAATAATAGGGCTATAGAGATGTACTTACGTGAATATATATTAGACTTTCCAAGCAACAATAACATAATAAAATTTCATCATGATCTTCTTTTGATTCACATGAAAAAAAAAGTCATATCTACATCAACCAATAAAAAATTATAAAAATAATTAGAATATGAGACTAATCAAAATTATATAAATATAAACGTAAGTTTAAATATTTGTAATAGAATAATTCGAATTTCTATTATGTCACAAAACAAATGGTAAGACAAATATAAAGTGAAACAAAAATAATTATAAAAAAAATGCGAGGAGCACCACCAATCATGAACAGTGATTTGTTTTCATATTGAGGAAGTTGAAAAGGTTAAAAAAGTGTCATTATGATTAACATCACAAATTATACTTTACACAGTAAAAATATTTAATGGGGTACAATTTTATTTTTAATATAATTTACTATAGAAGTAATACTCAATAGTCGTAAATTATTGGTCTCTTATAAATATAATAGTAAATAAGATTAATTATATTTAAAATTTTAAAAACGTTACGTATAAAATTATTAGTTATAATGATTTAAAATAAATTAATAATATCAATTGTTAGTTGGTCCAGTGGTGATTGACGTTGAATTTGGTAGGAAAAATCATTGATCGATCCCCCGCAACTGCTATCGGAAGGGGGCTGGAACCACTTGATGCTAGAACTGACCCCCGAACCGGACTAAATCGGTGGTGATAAACAAAAAAAATGAATGAGTAATAATGCCTAAAAATAAATTAGTTATAATTAGCTCTGGTAATATAAAAACGTTATACATTAAAATAGTTAGTTATAATACTTTAAATAAAATAAAATTTGAATTAATAATAATAATAATATTATTATTATTATATAGATTGGTAATAACATTTTTAATTATTATTATTATTAAATGAATATTATATTATAATTTCTTATTTATATTATTATTATTATTATTATTATTATGTAGATTGGTAATAGTATTTTTAATTGTTATTATTATTAGATGAAATTATATTATAATTTCTAATTTATATTATTATTATTATTATTATTATTATTTTAATTATTATTATTATTATTTATATAATAAAAACATTTAATGGGGTACCGTTTTTTTTCATTATAATTTACTTTAGAAGTAACACTCAATAGTGGTAAGTTTTTGACCTGTTATGAATATAATAGTAAATAAGGTTAATTATATTTTAAATTTTAAAAATGTTAAACATAAAATTATTAGTTATAATAATTTAAAATAAATTCGTTATAATGCTTTAAAATAAATAAATTATAATTAGCTCTAGTAATATAAAAACGTTACACACTAAAATAATTAATTATAATGCTTTAAATAAAATATCATTTGAATTAGTAATATTAATATTATATTAATATTATTATTATTATATATTTTTTTGAACCAATAAATTAGATTAATTCAAAAAATAGATAATACAAGGTGATCTATGAAGATCCAACCTAGTGGACTATCAATTACATCATAAGTATAGCTATGTGTTCTCTATACTTCTTACTATACCAGCATAATAGTTTCTATGATATTATTTACAATGACATCTTTCCCTATACATTGATCTCTATTAAAACACATGTTATTTCTTAACATCCAGCCTTGGTACACCATCTCAGCTATTGCAATCTTCAGGATTCCAACCTTTTTACCTTTACCTTTGCAATATGTACTAAGCCAAGCAACTTCAGCCTTCAAACATCTAGGATTATGGTTTACTTGAAGCCACTGCAGCACCTGTTTCCACATCTCATTCATGACTTTACAATAAAAAAAACAAGTGTTCAATGTCTTCTTGGCTTTGACAGAAGCAACAGTTTCTGTCAGTGATCATTCCCATTTTTACCAGCCTATCTTTGGTTGCCAATTTCCTATGGCATGCAAGTTAAAGCACAAATTCAGCTCTTGGCCTAGTTCTGCTACCCGACATAACAAACATCCATTCAACCTGCTGATGCCGAGTATGTAGGGCCTTGTAAGAGTCGCCAAATCTGAATTTACCAGTTCTCAAACTAGCATCCCAAAAGCTCCTGATTTCAGGAATAAGAAGCATAGTCTTCATTATCCCTTTGCAGATCCAAGAAGCAGTAGTTCTAACATCCATTATCATCACATCTTGTTTTTTGATAAAATAGGTATGCACCCATTTTACCCAAAGACAATCACCCTTTCTACAAATATTCCAAAGCAATTTTAACATAGTGACAAAGTTCCACATATTCAGCTCCAGAATATTGAGGCCTCCTTTAATTTTAGGTTGACACATGGTTTTTCAAGCAACTGGACTTTTCCTGCTTTCTTCACTCTTGCTAGTCCAAATGAACACTCTGCAAGCACTCTGAATTCTGTCAATAACAACTTTAGGGATGGGGAAACATTGGAGCCAGTAATTAGCAATGGAGGAGCTAACAACTTTAACAAGCTGAACTCTACCAGCATAGCTCAACATCTTTGCACTCCAGTGATTAATTCTGCTCAGGATCTTTTCAATCAGGGGAAGGTATTGAGTTGTTGTCAGCTTCCTACTAGTTAAAGGAACTCCCAGATAACGAAAAGGAAGAGTTCCCTCAGTAACTCCAGTCTTTCTTAGGATTTGTTACTTCACAAAATTAGCTACAGCTCCACAGTACATATTACATTTGGATGGATTGATCACTAGACCTGTAGACTTAGAAAAGTGCATCATGGTATCCCATAACATTTCAACAGATTCCTTGTCTCCTCTGCAAAATAAGAGAATATCATCAACAAATGTAAGATGAGTTAGCTCCATCTTTTCACATTTGGAGTGATGGTTGAAGTTTGGATCTTTCTGCATCTTCTGCATCAATCTAGTAATGTATTCCATAACAATTACAAAGAGGAAATAGGATATATGGTCAAACTGCCTAATACCCCTTTTTGCCCTCATCAATTTGGAATTTTCCCCATTAATGTTGTATCTATAGGACACAGTAGACACATCCATCATGATCCACTTCACAAATTGGTCTGGCATACCTACTTCCTTCAGAATGGTTTCAAGAGCTATCCAGTTCAGCATGTCATAGGCTTTCTGCGGGTCTATTTGTAGAAGGAACTTTGGGGTCCCTTGTTTCCTAGAGTACCCTTTAAGAAGCTCATAAGCAAGGAGAATATGGTTGTGTATTTGTTGTCCAGGAATGAAAGTTGACTGATTAAGGCTGACAATACTACCTATGACTTTAGCAAGTCTAGTAGTTAACACTTTAGAGAAGATCTTATACACCATGGTACAACAGGCTATAGGTCTATAGTCCTTCATGTTCTTGGCATCCTCCTTCTTAGGTATAAGGGTGACAAAAGTACTGTTGAAAGCTAGAGACATCTTGTTATATCTGAGCCAATGAACAATGGTACTGATGATATCATGTTTGACAATATTCCAGCAGCTTTTGAAAAACTTGGCACTGTAACCATCAAGGCCAGGAGCTTTTAAGTCTCATATATCATGAAGGGCATCATAGATTTCTATCTCATTCACATTGCTCACCAGAAAATGCCTCTGAGATTGATTTAGTTGGGCTCCATTCCTCATGACATTCAAATCCACTTGCTGCAGACTTCTATCTTCTCTACCCATAAGATTCTCATAATAATTCAGAACAACAATCTCAATGTCTTCATTATTGGTCAGATCAGTTCCATCATCTCTACAAACAGTCATCATCCTCTTAGCATGGTTTTTGGATTTAAGAGTAGCATAGAAGTATTGATTATTCCCATCACCCAATTTGATCCAATTAACTTGGGCTTTTTGTTGTAAAACTTTTTCCTCCATCTCTTGCCACTTGATAAGATCATCAGTCTTCTCTTTAATTTTCTGAAAATAATTACAGGATTCATATGGTCCATGGCTAGATCCTTTTGCCATTTATCCAAATCAGCTCTGACAGAAATAATGGTTCTATTGATATCAGTTAGGGGTTTACTGATCTTCTAAATAACAGGCCTAAGTCTTTTCAGTTTCTCCCAAAGTACATAAGGGGGAGTACCATGTATTGGTTCAACCCAACTAGTAGCTACAACTTCATAAAAGCCCTCAATTTCAGTGGTACAATTTATGAATTTGAAACTTCTCTTCCTAGTCCTATCTTGATTCTGGTTATACAAGTACAACATTACATGGTCTAAAACACTAGGGGGGAGATGCTTGAGTTGATAGTTCAAGTTTTGAAACTAAGGTATGTTCCCTATGACTCTATCAATTATGGAGTAGATAGGATCAAGACTATATTTATTATGCCAGGTATAGTAGTCACCTTGATTATCCATCCCAGTCAGCTTGCATGTGTCTCATCTTTTGGAGATCTTGAAATTCATGTTCAGTGACCAGTCTTCCTCCAATTCTGTCCTTACTCCTTAGTGTCGCTCCCGGGATTTCCATCCTGGTACAAACGCGAAAGTGGCGCGGAAAAAGGTAGAGTCGCCAGCCATGCATTTTTATCCCGAATAGAGGGAATGGTAATGCTGCACAAACCAGAAGAAAAAAAGAGGAAGGACACAGGTCCTGCGAACCAAAGAGACTGAGTTCGGGAGTCGGTTACGACCTGGGAAGGTATTAGCACCCAGATCGTCCGCCGTAC
Organism: Lathyrus aphaca; assembly: GCA_963966055.1. NCBI lineage: Eukaryota > Viridiplantae > Streptophyta > Magnoliopsida > Fabales > Fabaceae > Lathyrus > Lathyrus aphaca. Next base: position 418,517,350 of record OZ014525.1, on the reverse strand, counting down.
CCGACGGGATCCACGCTTGCAAAGAATACTGTTTCAAAGGGTGAGGGTATGAAAACTGCAGCAAAAGAAAAGAAAATGAACTGGAAAAGAAAAATGAGAAAGGAAATGAATAAGAAAAGAAAAGGAAAAATGTAGGGAAAATAAAGATTGTGCTCGAACGGGCCCTACCCCGCTGCCTACGTACCTCATCAGGATAATGAGGATCAGAGACGCCGTAGTTCCCCTAACTAGGGGTAGAAAAGAAATTGCTTGTGGATTAAGGCTTGAACTGCCTATGCCATTGCTCAGGTGTTGCAGGCTCGGACGACGAGTGCGTAACCGTCTTGCAAAATGACAAGTAGGAGCAAGTTCGCGTACGGAGCGAAGGAGATGAGAAAAGAATTCCCGAAGGAAAGACGTTTATTGTTTGTTTGGTGTTTTTTAGAAGCTTTTATGAGTGAAAGTTTGCATAGGTAAGTGTACCCAAGTCTTACTCAATGGGATGTGTACATCTCACATCATCCCGAAATGGAATGCGCAAGAGGCACACCTATCTATGGAGGAAATCCCCAAAGCTAGTCCCACAAGTGAAGGCTCAAGCACACTAACCTATTATCATTATTAAGTGTTTTTGTGGTTTTGATTAAGAAGTGTTTTTTAGCTTTTCTTTGTGAGGTACTCATGTTAAGACCTATCCACCACGAGTGATGACTCACACCTCGCCCCGAAATGGAACGCATGTGAGCATCTCATAGCAAAGTCTCATGTCACATGAAAGTACTCAACCTTTATTAAATGAATTAGAATTAAGTTTGAAGATGAGAAGAGAGAGCACCAAAGGATCTTAAAGGAAAAATTCTAAAGGGGGGCTAAAATAATCCTAAGTATTCACATGCATGGAAGTCCTAAAGGTTAGTGAGGTTTCTATCCTAATGAAGGAAAAAAAGAAGAAGATAGAAGAAGGGATGAGAAAGGCCTAAGCCCAACAACAAAGGGTTAGTAACATAAACATAAGAGGAAGATGAGAATTGGAGATGTGGAACTCAATTCCCACATCTCTCACTTACCATAGCCCCTGCAAGGTTAGTATGCACAAAAAAATCCAGCAAAGCGACCAACACAATCATGGAATTAGTCATGCTCAAAGGTTCTTGTGAACAAGAATCAAACATCATGCCAAACATTGCAAGTACACGACTTACGCGTCGAAAACATGAAAGCATACATCAACCAGCAAGCAAATCACCCTAAAATCTCATGTTTAATGATCATGCAATGATCCATGGCAATTAGAACAAGCAAAGGGATCAAACAAGCTCAAAACAACACTAAAAAGTCATTCTGCTTCAGTGTTAACCGGTTAACCAAATGCGTTAACCGGTTAACCAGCTCAAACCTGCACAAAATACGCACAAAACAGGGGCGTTAACCGGTTAACCATATACGTTAACCGGTTAACACTGATAAAACAGCAACAAATCCTGCAGAAAACAGCATCTCAAAACAGCTTATTCAAATAAGCTTGCACCAGACCAGCAATCAATTACACATGGAAAAATTAGATCAATTCACATTAATCCATATCATTAAGCTCATGAACAATAACATTCGGATCCGGATACAAATCAACCAATCAAATCAAACAACACAAGCAAATACACAAGCACATGGTGGATCTAAAGCACAAGCATGCAAATAAGCTAAAAACAGAGCTAGATCTGAAATTAACCAACCTACAAAGCTGAGGTATGCTTTGGTAATTGTTGATTGAGCTGAAAACGGTAGATCTCGCGCAAAACTTTAAAGATCCGATGCTAAGCTCCACACTCCATGCAAAATAAATGCAAGAACAAGCCCTTGATGCAGAATTTTGGATCCAAAAGCACTTCTAGATCTCAAACCAGATCTGAATCTCCAATAAAACCAGCAAAAAGATGCAAAGAAGCTATGAATGGAGGTTTAGTTCCAAGATCTACACACCTCAAGGCAAGGTTGTGTGATCTTCAAAGAGGAACTTTGAGTGATTTGGAAAATTGGGAGAGAAAAGTGAGAGAATTGTGAGTGAGAGGAATGAAAATTCAGAAATGAGAGTGAAAAAATGAGAGGGAGCCCCTTTGGTTTGGAGGGAAATGGGATAAATATGATTTAGGTTTGGGGCCCAAAATTTTGGTTTGGGATCCAAAAATATGGCTTGGCATTAGCTTAGAAAGTGATTTGGATTTAGGGTTGGAATGAGGCTTGGATAAATGCTCTAGATCCTTCTCTCAAATTCAAATTTAATTCAAATGAATAAAAATCAGAAAATTGGAAAATGGAGCCAAAACACACATGTTGAAATTGCTGCTGGGAATTCAAATTTCGCAGCCGTTAACCGGTTAACCATATGCGTTAACCGGTTAACGCATGGAAAATTTGAATTTCCCTCCCTTTGGTGGGAAACCTCAAAAATAGACCTGCACCAACCGTTTCAAGCAAATTTTGATCCATCTTCTCTTTCTAGGGCTCTGAACATGATACCAGGCTTGTGCAAAATGATCCTGTGAGATTCTTGCTAGATCACCATGCTCTTGATTTTGACTTGCAGGTTCGGATTTTCCCAGATGACCGATCATATGCCTTATGCTGGAACATGCGAGTGTTATGCCTCATTTTTCTATGCTAAATGATAAGGATATGGTATGCTCATGATGATTATGATATGATAACGATGCTAAACAAGAAGAGGGCAAATTTGGGGTGTTACAGCTGCCCCTATTCAATCAACTGTTAATCTGAAAAGGATGAGAGCAACGGCTATCAGACATTCGAGATAAACTGTGATTGAATACCAAGAAGACCTGAAATTTGCACTCTGACGAAGAATGCAACACTGGGAAATAAACCCAACCAGATGACACTCTGGGGATAAGAAGGAGAGAAAAAGCAGACGAGCTTCTTCCAAGTTGAAACAGATATCTGGAATACTATCATGCTGACAGACGAGTCTTCGCATGACCTGTGACGCCAGGTGCAGAGAGCGGACGAGCCCTTAAGGATCTTCAAAGTGACCTGAGATGGACGAATCTCCTTCACTAATCCTTACGCAAATAAGTGGAATAAGACGGACGAGTCTTCTTCGGATAACCCTTACGCAGGCTCCGGGAATGCATATAAGTCTGTGGGATAGACATGCAATCAAGGTAGACGAACCTTCTTCATATATTATCCGCGGATATATGGCATAAGACAGACGAGTCTTCTGAGCAAACCTGTTACGCCAGGTGCAGCAACCATAATAATTGGTGCTTGAGACGGACGAGCCTCCCTCGGATTTACCTGTTACGCCAGGCCCGGTAACCATTTCGACATTTAATTCTCACTGTCAGGATTTTAAACCTCTTCAATACAGACGAGTATTGGATGATCATCAAGAGAACACAGACGAGTGCCAATAGTCAAAGATACAGACGAGTATCGGACGATGATCTGAGAAACACAGACGAGTGCTTCAGGCGATGATACAGACGAGTATCAGCCACTGGTATAGACGAATACCAGAAGTTCAAACACAGACGAGCATTTGAAGTAGCAACAGCAATATCAGGATGAACGACAAATCTTCACATTCAGGTGCGAGCTAGCACAGACGCGTGCTGAGGATGATACAGACGAGTATCCAGGCAAAGCAGACGAGCTTCAGAACACAAACGACTTCTGGGAGATAAAAGCAGACGAGCTTCAAACACACACAGACGAGTGCCGAAAATTGCAGACGAGCAACAACAGAGAATACATGTCAAGGCACAGACGAGTGCAACGAAGGACCCCATACCAAACACAGACGAGTGTTGGAAGGTTGCATACTAGCAACAACAAATATCATCTCAGAACACAGACGAGTGTTGAGGAGTTGCGGACAAGCAAAAACAACTATCATAACCAAACACAGACGAGTGCTGGAAATTGCAGACGAGCAACAACAGAGAATACATGTCAAGGCACAGACGAGTGCAACGAAGGACCCCATACCAAACACAGACGAGTGTTGGAAGGTTTCATACTAGCAACAACAAATATCATCTCAGAACACAGACGAGTGTTGAGGAGTTGCGGACAAGCAAAAACAACTATCATAACCAAACACAGACGAGTGCTGGAAATTGCAGACGAGCAATAATAAAGTAATCACTTCAAAACACAGACGAATGCCGAGAATTGCAGACGAGCAAACAGCAACACCGAGCTAACACAGACGAGTGTTGAAAGATGCAGACGAGCAGCCATAAAGCAGTGATATGTCCTTGCTGGGGAAACTTGCTTAGGGATAACACATACGCGTGTTGAAGATTGCAGACGAGCAACAAACGAATGCCTGATCGGCAACAAGAGATACGACTCTGCAAGGGAAGACAAGTCAAGAGGTCTGGATACCCACTCCGACTAAGGTGATGAATACCTGGCCGCATCACCATATGAACCAACCATAGGGCAACTTTGCTGGGAAATATTTCACGGACGGAGGTGAAAATCAAATATGAACTCTGTGGGGGGACAGATCATCTTCAGACTTGGCTGGGGAAGCTTCCTGGGCAAATACTCTGGCTGGGGAGAGCATCCGATGATTCAAGACTCTGAGGGGATATCAGGCCCTCAATCACGCCTACTGGGAAGGACTCTTGCTGATGATAAAATACTGTTAATTCCACCTCTGATGATGACATGCTCTCAGGTACTTGCTAGGCACACTCCGCTGGGGAAGAATGGACTACTACTTCACTTGGGAAGAAGAACCTGCTTGGGCTGCTGCCAAGACTTAGTTGGAGGAAAATATCTATTTAGACAAGTCAGGCTTTCAGCTACCTGCTGGAGAAGAAAAATCTCTGCTTGGGGAGATACTCTACTGGGGGAGAGTAAATTGCTTGATGTGACGCCATCCTGCAACCTGCAACAACAGAAAACACACGTGTGTCCCGGGGATTTGCATGGCGTGATCTGTTCATCCATTATCACCCGACACTCAAAGAGGGTTACAGTTTCCCTGCATGTCAGTTTTCTTTTCAAGATTATCACCATGTTTAGATGCAATGCTATTTTTGCCAAAAATTCAGGACATTTTGCAAACAAAAATAAACACACACAGCTTTTTGACTGAATATTATTTTTATTGAATGGCCTCTAAATAGGCAAAGATTTACATCAGGAAGCAACCACCTGGAAAGAGGTAGCCACTATAAAAATTGAGAAAAGAAACTATCCTAATGGCAATGTACACGGCATTCCAAGGAGTTCCATTTCTGCTATGACCTGCATGTCTTCAAGACTCTCCATTCTGCTTTGGCTTTCTGAGAAGACAAGGGGACTGTTTCCTATCTTTCCGATATTGTCAAACCGTACGAAACGATGACGTGGTTCAGATAACTTGGATCACAGTTGTTCGCTTATTCCCTTATTTTGCGTGGATCGCCCTCTCGGGTTTTCAATCCACCGGGATACCCTTTTTTGCCTGAGCTGTCCAATGTGGCTTTTCAACTCAGCGGGTGTACATTTTTTTTTGTTTATTTTCCCTAATTTTTGCCCGAGCTTTTTATTCTGTTTTTAGCTCGCCGGGATGCCCTTTTCTTGCCTGGACTTACATTCTGTTTTTGTGTCCAGCGGGTCTCTTTATGCGAAGTATTTTTTAACTGCGTCCGAGTTAACAGGGGATGGGAAGTCTTCTCCATCCATAGTGGTGAGCATCAGTGCCCCTCCTGAGAATACTTTCTTCACTATGAATGGTCCTTCGTAGTTTGGGGTCCACTTGCCCCTGTTATCTGAACCTGGAGGAACGATCCTCTTCAATACAAGCTCTCCCACTCGATACTCTCGAGTACGTACTCGTTGATCGAATGCCCGCTTCATTCTCCTCTGATAAAGCTGACCATGACAGATAGCCGCTAATCTCTTTTCCTCAATTAGACATAGCTGGTTGTAACGAGCACGCACCCATTCAGCCTCATCCAGTTTGACGTCCATCATCACACGCAGTGAAGGAATCTCTACTTCAACAGGCAGGACTGCTTCCATGCCATACACTAGAGAGAAGGGAGTTGCCCCTGTTGACGTCCTGACCGACGTTCGGTACCCATGCAAAGCAAACGGTAACATCTCATGCCAATCCTTGTAGGTGACAACCATTTTCTGCACAATCTTCTTGATATTCTTGTTAGCTGCCTCTACCGCACCATTCATCTTTGGTCGGTAAGGAGAAGAATTGTGATGCTGTATTTTGAAGTCCCGACATAAGTCTGCCATCATCTTGTTGTTGAGATTAGAACCATTATCAGTAATGATCCTTTCGGGCACTCCATATCTGCATATGATATCTCTTTTCAGAAATCTTGCCACCACTTGACGAGTGACATTGGCATAAGACGCTGCTTCTACCCACTTGGTAAAGTAATCAATCGCGACCAGGATGAAGCGATGACCATTCGAAGCAGTTGGATCGATCTTCCCGATCATGTCAATGCCCCACATAGAGAAAGGCCAAGGAGATGACATGATGTTGAGCGGGTTAGGAGGAACATGCACTTTATCTGCATATATTTGGCACTTGTGGCATTTACGAGCGAACGAACAACAATCTGCATCCATTGTCATCCAGTAATACCCTGATCTCAACAGTTTCTTTGCCATAACATGCCCTCCTGCATGGGTACCAAAAGATCCTTCATGGACTTCCTGCATCAACAGGCTTGCTTCGTGTCTATCCACGCATCTGAGCAAGACCATGTCGAAGTTCCTCTTGTACAAAACCCCGTCTGTGTTCAAGAAGAAACTAGCAGCAAGTCGTCTCAAGGTCTTCTTGTCTTTGGAAGATGCCCCTGTTGGGTATTCTTGCTTCTCCAGGAACAACTTGATATCAAAATACCAAGGTTTCTCGTCAGACACGGCGTCTACAGAGAAAGCATAAGCCGGAGAGTCAAGCCTGGAGATGTCAATTCTGGGCACAAAGTTCCAACATAGGACTTTAATTGATGAAGAGAGAGTGGCCAAAGCATCGGCAAATTGATTTTCGTCCCGTGGTATGTATTTGAGCTCAACTGTCGTGAAGAATGTCAACAGTTTTCTAGCATAATCCCTGTACGGAACTAGATGCTCTTGATGTGTATACCACTTGCCGGTAATTTTGTTAATGACGAGGGCTGAATCTCCGAATATGTCGAGGTTCTTAATCCGAAGATCAATTGCCTCCTCTATTCCCATTATACACGCCTCGTATTCCGCTTCATTGTTGGTGCAGCCAAAAGTAATTTTGGCAGCGAAGGGTAAATGAACACCTTCAGGAGTAATGAGTACGGCACCAACTCCACGACCATTGATATTGACAGCCCCATCAAACATCAACTTCCATTTGGATTCAGGGTCAGGCCCCTCCTCCGGAAGTGGTTCCTCATAATCGTTTGTTTTGAGGCACATGATGTCCTCATCAGGGAAATCAAATCTCATCGGCTGATAGTCATCCTCAAGAGGTTGCTGAGCAAGGTATTCCGACAATACACTTCCTTTGATGGCTTTCTGAGAAGTGTACTGGATGTCGTATTCAGTTAAAATCATCTGCCATCTAGCAACCCTTCCGGTCAATGCTGGTTTCTCAAAGATGTACTTGACAGGATCCATCTTGGAAATGAGAAGTGTAGTATGGGTCAACATGTACTGCCTCAGTCGGCGAGCAGCCCATACCAAAGCGCAGCAAGTTTTCTCGAGCAGTGAGTATCGGGATTCACAGTCGGTAAACTTTTTGCTAAGGTAATAAATGGCGTACTCTTTTCGACCAGACTCGTCATGTTGGCCAAGCACACACCCCATCGACCCTTCTAGCACGGTCAAGTACATGATTAACGGTCTCCCCTCCACTGGAGGCATCAGAATTGGAGGCTCCTGCAAATATTCCTTTATTTTGTCGAAAGCCCTTTGGCAATCATCATTCCACCTGACTGTTTGCTCTTTTCTTAGCAGTTTGAATATCGGTTCGCACGTGGCAGTTAGGTGAGATATGAATCGAGAAATGTAGTTCAATCTACCTAAGAACCCGCGCACTTATTTTTCTGTCTTTGGTGCAGGCATATCTTGAATAGCTTTCACTTTAGCAGGATCTACCTCAACTCCTCTTTGACTTACAATGAAACCCAGTAACTTTCCAGAACGCACTCCGAAAGTGCACTTGTTCGGATTCAACCTCAATTTATACTTGATCAATCTATCAAACAACTTCTTCAAATTAACCAAATGCTCCTCTTCGTCTTTGGACTTTGCAATCATATCGTCCACATAACATTCGATCTCCTTGTGGATCATGTCATGGAACAACGTGACCATCGCCCGCTGATAAGTTGCCCCTGCATTCTTCAGACCGAAGGGCATGACCTTATAGCAGAATGTTCCCCACAGGGTAATGAACGTTGTCTTCTCCATGTCTTCCGGCGCCATTTTTATCTGATTATAACCGGAGAATCCATCCATGAAGGAGAACACTGAGAATTGAGCAGTATTGTCAACCAACACGTCGATGTGTGGCAACGGAAAATCATCCTTCGGGCTTGCTCTGTTCAAATCTCTATAGTCAACGCACATTCGGACCTTGCCGTCCTTCTTAGGCACTGGTACAATGTTAGCTACCCAAGGTGGGTAACTAGTCACGGCAAGGAACCCGGCATCCCACTGCTTCTGTACCTCCTCTTTAATCTTCATCGCCATATCCGGGCGAGTCCTTCTCAATTTTTGCTTTACAGGAGGACAGTCTTCTCTCAGGGGTAGCTTATGCATCACGATGTCGGTATCCAACCCTGGCATATCTTGATATGACCAAGCAAAGATATCTACATACTCTCTCAGCATACTGATCAGCTCTTGTTTGACGTCGGCCTGCAGATTGGCTCCTATCTTGATTTCTTTCTTTGCATCTTCACTGCCAATGTTGATGGTCTCAATCTCCTCTTGATGAGGCTGAATAACTCGTTCCTCTTGTTTTAACAATCTGACCAACTCTTCAGGTAGGTCACAATCTTCCTCAACCCCTTCATCAGCTTGGTAGACTGGATTATCAAAGTCATGCATAGTCATAGCAGGAACGTTATCCGTGGAATCCGGATGATCAATACTGCACAAATGATGTGCTTATTCAGAATCTGCTTATTTTGCAAAGAGACGCTAACACAAAGCAAAAAATGAAAAAACACATTGCCATTTTTATATTGTTTTTTGTGAAAAAGTTTAAAAACAAAGAAAGAGAGCACAATTTGTCTGAAAATGTCCTTTTATTTCATGGCAAAAATAACGATGCAATACAAAACATGGTGGCCCAGTACAATGGATCCAAACATCTTGGGCAGAATGCTGGATTTGACAATGCAGTATGCTAATAAAAGGAAACAAAACAATTACTTTGAGAGCCAGGTGACTTGAACAATGTCCTCAGCAGACCAATTTCCTAGCTCCTCGCCGGGTGCACACGGGCGGATCCAATTGTTGTCCCAGTCTCTGTCACTATCCCCGTCTTGGCTTGCCATACAGATTTGATCGCGGTCAATCGACCCAACACTTGTGAATGAGATAGCTTTACCACTCCGAGTAGACCCCCCAGGCTGATACCCTAAGCCGAATTTATCACCCTTCTTTTCCACCTCCAGTAGCTTGCCCCAGCCCTGGGCATTGCCTGATTGGACGGCCTCTTTTGCTTCCCGGTAGGAATGAATTGACGTGCCTTCGTTGTTTTTCTTCACCGGAGTCAGGATACTGACATCTGCCTCAAAAGCTTGGCACAAAGTCTCGTGAATTTCCCCGTCCATTTCTACATATTTAAATGTCGACAAATGGCTGACGAATATATCTTCTTCCCCGCAAACTGTGGTGACCTGGCCATCCACCACATATTTAAGCTTCTGGTGCAGAGTTGAGGTGACAGCTCCAGCTGCGTGTATCCACGGTCTGCCTAACAAGCAACTATACGCAGGCTGGATATCCATGACATAGAAGACACTCTTGAAGACTTGAGAGCCTATCTTGACAGGCAACTCAACCTCTCCGAAAACGGATCTTCTTGAACCATCGAAAGCTTTAACCACTAGATCACTCGGCGTCAGAATAACCCCATCAATGTTAAGCTTCATCAACGCCTTCTTCGGGAGCACATTCAAAGAAGAGCCTGTGTCTACAAGGACATGAGACAACACAGCGCCCTTGCATTCCATCGTGATATGCAGTGCTTTATTGTGATTCCTTCCCTCCGAGGTGAGATCTCGGTCAGTGAAGCCTAAGCCATGGCTAGCATTAACACTTCCAACAACAGCTTCGAGTTGATTGACTGTGATCTCTTGAGGAACATAGGCCATTTGAAGCACTTTCAGTAAAGCTTCTCTATGCGCGGGAGAGCACATCAACAGTGACAAGATAGAAATCTTTGAAGGCGTTTGATTCAGTTGGTCAACCACCTTGTAGTCACTCCTTTTGATGATCTTCATAAACTCCTCTACCTCCTTTTCAAACGTCCTCTGCCCAGCCACAGGAGTAGTTGACTCGTCATTCGCAATCTGCTTCCCTTTGTCTTTGGACGAAGCTTCGGCCTCAGGATCCTTTCTCAGTGCAGGGGGAGCAAACAAACGACCACTTCGAGTAAAACCTCCAACACCTCCCACATTTTCAATGGTCAAGTCAGCAACAGGTCTACTTTCCATCTTCTGTCCCGCCACATAGACATCGGAACCATAATGCCACGGAATGGCTCTATCATCATTATACGGCATTGGCCCAGGTACAGTTATAGTCACAGGACTAATCTGAGGAGCGTAAACGGTAACAGGCTCTTGTCGAACGGGCATGTCAGCCTCATTGTAGAAGATAGTAATGGTTGACACATCATCAGCCTTTTCATTACTAATCTTGCTAAATTGTAGGGACCCAACATCAATCAACTCTTGCAAACCCGTCTTCAATTTCTCGCAGCCATTCACAACACTTATATAGTCTTCACAATCGAGAGAACAACCAGGAAATACTTGACCTTTCAACAGTCTCTCTTTCACCACCTTCAACGGCGTCTTGACTTCATCAATTCTCAGTACCAAACTCAACTTGTCATCACGCTCAACAGCATTAACTCTTGCCCCTCCATGATTAGGTATAGGGTTCGAGTTGATATTCGGTGGTGGCGCAAAGTTGATTGCCTTTGAATCCACGAGATCTTGAACTTTGTGATGTAGCGCCCTGCACTTCTCGGTTGAGTGCCCGGGTGCCCCTGAATGAAAAGCGCATCGCGCGTTGACGTCGTAACCAGCTGGAAGCTCTCCAGGAGGTGGTGGTGCCAAAGTCCTTAATTGAATAAGGTTCAAGTCTAGTAGTCTCGGCAACAAGGCAGCATATGTCATCGGAATAGCTTCAATCACCCTGTTAGCAGGACGAGTCTGCCTCGGCTGATAAGGTCTTTGCTGGTAGTTGGCTCTAGGTTGTTGTTGTTGTTGTGGTGGAGGTGGCATCTGTTGTACGGGAGCTGCAGGAATAGTGACAGCAGCCACATGTTCATAAGGTCTTCTGTAACCACGGCCCTGGCTTCGGCCGAATACAGCATTGGTCTCTCCTTCTCGCCTTCTTGGAGGTCCGCTAAAAGCTTTCCTCGCTCCATTTGAGCTACTAGCACCTGGGTCTTGTATCTTCCCCATTTTCAACAGCGTTTCGACCCTTTCTCCCGCAATGACAATATCGTTGAACTTTGTAGCAGAACTTGATGCCAATCTCTCAAGAAATACCCCCTGGAGGGTACCCATAAACATATCGGCCATCTCATTCTCTAACAAGGGTGGCTGCACCCTAGCAGCTAGCTGACGCCACCTCTGGGCGTATTCTTTAAAACCTTCTTTTGCTGTCTGAGCCATATGTTGCAACTGGGTGCGATTCGGAGCCATGTCCATATTATATTGGTACTGCCTCGCAAAAGCTTCAGCGAGATCTTTCCAGCTCTTGACATTGACCCTGCTGAGCTTCATGTACCACTCAAGGGAAGCTCCCACCAAGCTGTCCTGAAAGTAATACATCCATAGCTTTTCATCGTCTGTATGCGCGGCAATTCTCCCCACATATGATTGCAGATGAGTTTTTGGGCAAGCAGTGCCGTTATACTTCTCAAAAGTAGGAACCTTGAATTTGTACGGGATTCTGACTCCCGGAACCAAACCCAAGTCTGTTATATCGAATCCCAAAGAACTCTGGGACTGAATAGCCTTGATTTGCTCGGCCATCTCTTCGAATCTCTTATTCATTTCGACCCCTTGACCCTCGGTCTCATCAAGTAAAGTGAACTGGTCCTCCTGGTGGTCCACATGAATGTTATGCATCCCGTCGTTGACTATTGTCGTCCCTGGTTGTGTGGCAGGAATTCCCCCTTGATGTGCGCCTGCACCAGCATGATTACCAGCATTAGCAGCAGCAGCAGCATTCCGGTTCTGATTTTCAACCAACTCTCGCAGCCGTTCTTGATTCTGCCCCATGCCGGTCATTAACGTCATGAAGTTATCCATTCTCTGCCTTAGGTCTGCCAAATCTGCCTGCATTTGATCCATGGCTCTCTCTCTGTTAATCTTGGTTGGGTACCTGTGTACTGTTGGCTGCCCCCGAGCTTTTCGAGGAGCTATAGTGCCTGAAACACAAAATACGTTAGTAACCGAGACACTACCTGCAAAACAATAAACAGGTTATATGGATGCAATGCAGTTGTTTATGTTTCCAAACACAAGTCACTTATGCCCCGGCTCCGGTATTTAGCAAAGAAAACCAGATGGGTACTGATCCTCGACTTTCAGAAACCTTTGCGGGAAACCACATTCAAACCATAATAGCAAGCAAACCAAGAAATAGTGAGAAACATCTTAACATAGATCAGCCCATTAGGCACAATAAAAACAGAATACCTCATAGAGTACGAGTTCTTACAGAGTATAAACAAACAACTAGGACTCCTACAACATGCCCGTAGGTAATCCAAATACAAAGAAAACAAACTAAGAAGCATAACCGCCGCCTGAGGATCCTGAAACTCCATCATCAGACCTGACCTTCTTGACTCCTGCCATCAACTTGAGGTCTTCAATCTCTTTGAGTGCTTCTTCGAGGGCTTGTTGACTGTCTGCAAGCTGTTGGGTCTTCTCTCTGCGAATCTTGTGGGCCTGCTCCACCTCTTCTTTCTTGTAAGCCATCTGAGTCTCAAAGAACTCCTCTTTTTCCTTATATTGCTTCAACTCTTGCTCTCTTTGTCCCTTCAACCAGACAATAGACTGACGAGCATCTCTAAGGGTCTTTGACTTCTTCTTGCGCTCAAATTCTCTTTGGGCTTCCATCATCCCCAACCTGCGGAAATGCGCTTCTTTTCCTGCAAAGTCTTTCTCCTTAGCCTCCAAAGTCGTCTGTATCTTCAGCAACTTCTCCTCAGCTTCCTTCTTGGCCCTGTTAGCTTGGTAATACAAGCTTACCATCTCGGTATTTTCAACTCTAACTGCATGTAACTGGGCTTCTAACTTCTCGAATTCCTCTAAAGGCACAGTATCAATGGACTCAGCAACTGGTGCTGAAAATGGTAACAAAACTCTTCTGGCTCTGTCTTTCAACCAAGCTTCGTACCCTGGGAACGTCTGATTGTTGCACTTCCCGAAACTAGCTATTCCTTCTCCTTTGATGCTTTTCCAAGCCCCCGCAACCTTCCTCACTAAGGGCATATTATCTTTCACGGAAAAGTAGAAAATGGGGGTCAGCTTCAAATCTTCAGGCACATCTCTCAAAGCGTATCCTAATTGTCTTCTTAACAAGGTTGGATTGTAATTAATCCCTCCAGCTACTCCCAACAAAGGCACACTATGATAACTTCCACAGCTAGTAATGAAACGTGCACCTTGCAGCCTCTGAGTGAACCACCTAACATCCTTGGCAAGCAACTTTTCCAGCTTCTGAGCCCATATCAGACTATGGTCACTAAACACTCCCGTACTAGGCAAATGCCTCATGAACCACATGTGAAATAATGGAGCACAGCAACGAACCAAACCTCCCCTCTTCTTTTCAGTTTTGTAATGAACTGAGTAATACAAATCCCCAAGTAAGGTAGGCACCGGGTTCTTCAGCAAAAAGAGATGTATGGCATTTATATCTATGAACTTCTCCATATCAGCAAACAAAATGGTGCCATAGATAGAAAGAGCCAAGATAGCACAGACCGCATCCCATTCTTCTTCAACAGCCAATTCTTCCGCCTTCTTTACCAGAACCTCCAAAGAAAACCCAGACACACCTCCTTTGATAATGGTCAAAGACTTCACAGTAGAAGGACTCAAATAAAGAGCCTTAGCAATAGCCTCCGGTGCTGGTCTACTCATCTCAGAGTTGAAAGGAACCTGATCTTGAACTGGCACACCCAGGATCAAAGCATACTCCTCCAGCATAGGGCCCAACTGGAAATCAGGAAAGGTGAAGCAACGGAGCTGAGGATCATAATACTGAAGCAATGTATGAATGGCACTCCTCTCTGAAGGATTTAGCTCTATCACCACATCAAGAATACTCCCATAAGCTTTTCTGAATCTCTCTACCTGGTTGGGCGTAATCAGCTTTACCATCTTCTTCAGCAAACCAATCTTGACATCAAAGAACTTGAAGTGAATATTCTGCTTGCGAGGATCTTCCATCTTTGAAGAGAATACCGGAACCGGAAGCAGAAATATGAACCTGTGAATAAAAACAAAACAATGATTAATGATGCAATGATGCAATGCAGATGCAAATGCAAAGACATATGGTCATCTGAGACTGTCTGGAATCTGGCCACTGACAAGATCCCTCCGACAAACCAAAAGTTCACTGAGTCACCCTCTCTGATAACCACAACCCTCTGAAGAAAATCTCAGGACCATAGTATCACGAATACCAGAACCAGAAAACCAGAACTCCGGAACCAAAGTAACTGCATCATAACATGAACTGCACTGATAACAAGGGTATGATGAGGTCAAGTGTTCCTGCAAACCTGTAAACCCATCCCAAATCTCACGGGTGTGCTCCGGGTCAAACATCACGGACTCTCAAAGCCGAATAGCAATAATACTTTCACCATTTCCGAGAAGTGGCTCATGACCAAGTCAGGGAATCGGTTAGGCATTATATACTACGCAGGGAGGCCTCAGCTGAGTCCGGGAAAAACAAGCATCCCTTACAGGTTCCCAGCTTCAAGCGCTGAAATCGAGAAACAATAGTACATTCAGCCCGTAGGATACAGTACTAATGTCATATGACCAGATGCTTTGACTGAGTTCCTATAAGAGAACCAGGCCATCCTATGCGAGTTCCCAGTGGACCCTCGGGTGCGAATGGGTTTGCCACAAAATGTGGTCTGCCACTGTCACCACTGGAGAGGGTTGTTTCCACAAAGGTTCTCAATGATCGGTCCCCAGATGCACATAACCATCAAGGTCCTATCCCGAAGTGGAGGAAATCCCCACACAAGATATTTCCAAGACAGTCGCAATCTGGGCGTGAAACACATCGCCACTCATCATGCCACATGCGAGTACAATATGTCCACTCTAATCCTAGGGTGCACTCAAGCCGGGTACTTGGCTTATCTCTCAGAAACAGTATCACCCATCCCACCAAACAGAAAACCAGTCCAGACAGTCCAGTATGATATAAATGATGCGGAAAATAAATACTGAAGACTGTAAATAAAGCTGTAAATAAAGCTGTAAATAAACAACAATACAGTACAACAAGCCACATCAAACAAGCATCACCCAATGAAACAACAACACACAAGCGCTAGGAGAGACTCACAGGGGAACCAGAGATCTCTGGTGCGCATTCCCCAGCAGAGTCGCCAGCTGTCGCTCCCGGGATTTCCATCCTGGTACAAACGCGAAAGTGGCGCGGAAAAAGGTAGAGTCGCCAGCCATGCATTTTTATCCCGAATAGAGGGAATGGTAATGCTGCACAAACCAGAAGAAAAAAAGAGGAAGGACACAGGTCCTGCGAACCAAAGAGACTGAGTTCGGGAGTCGGTTACGACCTGGGAAGGTATTAGCACCCAGATCGTCCGCCGTACCCGACGGGATCCACGCTTGCAAAGAATACTGTTTCAAAGGGTGAGGGTATGAAAACTGCAGCAAAAGAAAAGAAAATGAACTGGAAAAGAAAAATGAGAAAGGAAATGAATAAGAAAAGAAAAGGAAAAATGTAGGGAAAATAAAGATTGTGCTCGAACGGGCCCTACCCCGCTGCCTACGTACCTCATCAGGATAATGAGGATCAGAGACGCCGTAGTTCCCCTAACTAGGGGTAGAAAAGAAATTGCTTGTGGATTAAGGCTTGAACTGCCTATGCCATTGCTCAGGTGTTGCAGGCTCGGACGACGAGTGCGTAACCGTCTTGCAAAATGACAAGTAGGAGCAAGTTCGCGTACGGAGCGAAGGAGATGAGAAAAGAATTCCCGAAGGAAAGACGTTTATTGTTTGTTTGGTGTTTTTTAGAAGCTTTTATGAGTGAAAGTTTGCATAGGTAAGTGTACCCAAGTCTTACTCAATGGGATGTGTACATCTCACATCATCCCGAAATGGAATGCGCAAGAGGCACACCTATCTATGGAGGAAATCCCCAAAGCTAGTCCCACAAGTGAAGGCTCAAGCACACTAACCTATTATCATTATTAAGTGTTTTTGTGGTTTTGATTAAGAAGTGTTTTTTAGCTTTTCTTTGTGAGGTACTCATGTTAAGACCTATCCACCACGAGTGATGACTCACACCTCGCCCCGAAATGGAACGCATGTGAGCATCTCATAGCAAAGTCTCATGTCACATGAAAGTACTCAACCTTTATTAAATGAATTAGAATTAAGTTTGAAGATGAGAAGAGAGAGCACCAAAGGATCTTAAAGGAAAAATTCTAAAGGGGGGCTAAAATAATCCTAAGTATTCACATGCATGGAAGTCCTAAAGGTTAGTGAGGTTTCTATCCTAATGAAGGAAAAAAAGAAGAAGATAGAAGAAGGGATGAGAAAGGCCTAAGCCCAACAACAAAGGGTTAGTAACATAAACATAAGAGGAAGATGAGAATTGGAGATGTGGAACTCAATTCCCACATCTCTCACTTACCATAGCCCCTGCAAGGTTAGTATGCACAAAAAAATCCAGCAAAGCGACCAACACAATCATGGAATTAGTCATGCTCAAAGGTTCTTGTGAACAAGAATCAAACATCATGCCAAACATTGCAAGTACACGACTTACGCGTCGAAAACATGAAAGCATACATCAACCAGCAAGCAAATCACCCTAAAATCTCATGTTTAATGATCATGCAATGATCCATGGCAATTAGAACAAGCAAAGGGATCAAACAAGCTCAAAACAACACTAAAAAGTCATTCTGCTTCAGTGTTAACCGGTTAACCAAATGCGTTAACCGGTTAACCAGCTCAAACCTGCACAAAATACGCACAAAACAGGGGCGTTAACCGGTTAACCATATACGTTAACCGGTTAACACTGATAAAACAGCAACAAATCCTGCAGAAAACAGCATCTCAAAACAGCTTATTCAAATAAGCTTGCACCAGACCAGCAATCAATTACACATGGAAAAATTAGATCAATTCACATTAATCCATATCATTAAGCTCATGAACAATAACATTCGGATCCGGATACAAATCAACCAATCAAATCAAACAACACAAGCAAATACACAAGCACATGGTGGATCTAAAGCACAAGCATGCAAATAAGCTAAAAACAGAGCTAGATCTGAAATTAACCAACCTACAAAGCTGAGGTATGCTTTGGTAATTGTTGATTGAGCTGAAAACGGTAGATCTCGCGCAAAACTTTAAAGATCCGATGCTAAGCTCCACACTCCATGCAAAATAAATGCAAGAACAAGCCCTTGATGCAGAATTTTGGATCCAAAAGCACTTCTAGATCTCAAACCAGATCTGAATCTCCAATAAAACCAGCAAAAAGATGCAAAGAAGCTATGAATGGAGGTTTAGTTCCAAGATCTACACACCTCAAGGCAAGGTTGTGTGATCTTCAAAGAGGAACTTTGAGTGATTTGGAAAATTGGGAGAGAAAAGTGAGAGAATTGTGAGTGAGAGGAATGAAAATTCAGAAATGAGAGTGAAAAAATGAGAGGGAGCCCCTTTGGTTTGGAGGGAAATGGGATAAATATGATTTAGGTTTGGGGCCCAAAATTTTGGTTTGGGATCCAAAAATATGGCTTGGCATTAGCTTAGAAAGTGATTTGGATTTAGGGTTGGAATGAGGCTTGGATAAATGCTCTAGATCCTTCTCTCAAATTCAAATTTAATTCAAATGAATAAAAATCAGAAAATTGGAAAATGGAGCCAAAACACACATGTTGAAATTGCTGCTGGGAATTCAAATTTCGCAGCCGTTAACCGGTTAACCATATGCGTTAACCGGTTAACGCATGGAAAATTTGAATTTCCCTCCCTTTGGTGGGAAACCTCAAAAATAGACCTGCACCAACCGTTTCAAGCAAATTTTGATCCATCTTCTCTTTCTAGGGCTCTGAACATGATACCAGGCTTGTGCAAAATGATCCTGTGAGATTCTTGCTAGATCACCATGCTCTTGATTTTGACTTGCAGGTTCGGATTTTCCCAGATGACCGATCATATGCCTTATGCTGGAACATGCGAGTGTTATGCCTCATTTTTCTATGCTAAATGATAAGGATATGGTATGCTCATGATGATTATGATATGATAACGATGCTAAACAAGAAGAGGGCAAATTTGGGGTGTTACAGCTGCCCCTATTCAATCAACTGTTAATCTGAAAAGGATGAGAGCAACGGCTATCAGACATTCGAGATAAACTGTGATTGAATACCAAGAAGACCTGAAATTTGCACTCTGACGAAGAATGCAACACTGGGAAATAAACCCAACCAGATGACACTCTGGGGATAAGAAGGAGAGAAAAAGCAGACGAGCTTCTTCCAAGTTGAAACAGATATCTGGAATACTATCATGCTGACAGACGAGTCTTCGCATGACCTGTGACGCCAGGTGCAGAGAGCGGACGAGCCCTTAAGGATCTTCAAAGTGACCTGAGATGGACGAATCTCCTTCACTAATCCTTACGCAAATAAGTGGAATAAGACGGACGAGTCTTCTTCGGATAACCCTTACGCAGGCTCCGGGAATGCATATAAGTCTGTGGGATAGACATGCAATCAAGGTAGACGAACCTTCTTCATATATTATCCGCGGATATATGGCATAAGACAGACGAGTCTTCTGAGCAAACCTGTTACGCCAGGTGCAGCAACCATAATAATTGGTGCTTGAGACGGACGAGCCTCCCTCGGATTTACCTGTTACGCCAGGCCCGGTAACCATTTCGACATTTAATTCTCACTGTCAGGATTTTAAACCTCTTCAATACAGACGAGTATTGGATGATCATCAAGAGAACACAGACGAGTGCCAATAGTCAAAGATACAGACGAGTATCGGACGATGATCTGAGAAACACAGACGAGTGCTTCAGGCGATGATACAGACGAGTATCAGCCACTGGTATAGACGAATACCAGAAGTTCAAACACAGACGAGCATTTGAAGTAGCAACAGCAATATCAGGATGAACGACAAATCTTCACATTCAGGTGCGAGCTAGCACAGACGCGTGCTGAGGATGATACAGACGAGTATCCAGGCAAAGCAGACGAGCTTCAGAACACAAACGACTTCTGGGAGATAAAAGCAGACGAGCTTCAAACACACACAGACGAGTGCCGAAAATTGCAGACGAGCAACAACAGAGAATACATGTCAAGGCACAGACGAGTGCAACGAAGGACCCCATACCAAACACAGACGAGTGTTGGAAGGTTGCATACTAGCAACAACAAATATCATCTCAGAACACAGACGAGTGTTGAGGAGTTGCGGACAAGCAAAAACAACTATCATAACCAAACACAGACGAGTGCTGGAAATTGCAGACGAGCAACAACAGAGAATACATGTCAAGGCACAGACGAGTGCAACGAAGGACCCCATACCAAACACAGACGAGTGTTGGAAGGTTTCATACTAGCAACAACAAATATCATCTCAGAACACAGACGAGTGTTGAGGAGTTGCGGACAAGCAAAAACAACTATCATAACCAAACACAGACGAGTGCTGGAAATTGCAGACGAGCAATAATAAAGTAATCACTTCAAAACACAGACGAATGCCGAGAATTGCAGACGAGCAAACAGCAACACCGAGCTAACACAGACGAGTGTTGAAAGATGCAGACGAGCAGCCATAAAGCAGTGATATGTCCTTGCTGGGGAAACTTGCTTAGGGATAACACATACGCGTGTTGAAGATTGCAGACGAGCAACAAACGAATGCCTGATCGGCAACAAGAGATACGACTCTGCAAGGGAAGACAAGTCAAGAGGTCTGGATACCCACTCCGACTAAGGTGATGAATACCTGGCCGCATCACCATATGAACCAACCATAGGGCAACTTTGCTGGGAAATATTTCACGGACGGAGGTGAAAATCAAATATGAACTCTGTGGGGGGACAGATCATCTTCAGACTTGGCTGGGGAAGCTTCCTGGGCAAATACTCTGGCTGGGGAGAGCATCCGATGATTCAAGACTCTGAGGGGATATCAGGCCCTCAATCACGCCTACTGGGAAGGACTCTTGCTGATGATAAAATACTGTTAATTCCACCTCTGATGATGACATGCTCTCAGGTACTTGCTAGGCACACTCCGCTGGGGAAGAATGGACTACTACTTCACTTGGGAAGAAGAACCTGCTTGGGCTGCTGCCAAGACTTAGTTGGAGGAAAATATCTATTTAGACAAGTCAGGCTTTCAGCTACCTGCTGGAGAAGAAAAATCTCTGCTTGGGGAGATACTCTACTGGGGGAGAGTAAATTGCTTGATGTGACGCCATCCTGCAACCTGCAACAACAGAAAACACACGTGTGTCCCGGGGATTTGCATGGCGTGATCTGTTCATCCATTATCACCCGACACTCAAAGAGGGTTACAGTTTCCCTGCATGTCAGTTTTCTTTTCAAGATTATCACCATGTTTAGATGCAATGCTATTTTTGCCAAAAATTCAGGACATTTTGCAAACAAAAATAAACACACACAGCTTTTTGACTGAATATTATTTTTATTGAATGGCCTCTAAATAGGCAAAGATTTACATCAGGAAGCAACCACCTGGAAAGAGGTAGCCACTATAAAAATTGAGAAAAGAAACTATCCTAATGGCAATGTACACGGCATTCCAAGGAGTTCCATTTCTGCTATGACCTGCATGTCTTCAAGACTCTCCATTCTGCTTTGGCTTTCTGAGAAGACAAGGGGACTGTTTCCTATCTTTCCGATATTGTCAAACCGTACGAAACGATGACGTGGTTCAGATAACTTGGATCACAGTTGTTCGCTTATTCCCTTATTTTGCGTGGATCGCCCTCTCGGGTTTTCAATCCACCGGGATACCCTTTTTTGCCTGAGCTGTCCAATGTGGCTTTTCAACTCAGCGGGTGTACATTTTTTTTTGTTTATTTTCCCTAATTTTTGCCCGAGCTTTTTATTCTGTTTTTAGCTCGCCGGGATGCCCTTTTCTTGCCTGGACTTACATTCTGTTTTTGTGTCCAGCGGGTCTCTTTATGCGAAGTATTTTTTAACTGCGTCCGAGTTAACAGGGGATGGGAAGTCTTCTCCATCCATAGTGGTGAGCATCAGTGCCCCTCCTGAGAATACTTTCTTCACTATGAATGGTCCTTCGTAGTTTGGGGTCCACTTGCCCCTGTTATCTGAACCTGGAGGAACGATCCTCTTCAATACAAGCTCTCCCACTCGATACTCTCGAGTACGTACTCGTTGATCGAATGCCCGCTTCATTCTCCTCTGATAAAGCTGACCATGACAGATAGCCGCTAATCTCTTTTCCTCAATTAGACATAGCTGGTTGTAACGAGCACGCACCCATTCAGCCTCATCCAGTTTGACGTCCATCATCACACGCAGTGAAGGAATCTCTACTTCAACAGGCAGGACTGCTTCCATGCCATACACTAGAGAGAAGGGAGTTGCCCCTGTTGACGTCCTGACCGACGTTCGGTACCCATGCAAAGCAAACGGTAACATCTCATGCCAATCCTTGTAGGTGACAACCATTTTCTGCACAATCTTCTTGATATTCTTGTTAGCTGCCTCTACCGCACCATTCATCTTTGGTCGGTAAGGAGAAGAATTGTGATGCTGTATTTTGAAGTCCCGACATAAGTCTGCCATCATCTTGTTGTTGAGATTAGAACCATTATCAGTAATGATCCTTTCGGGCACTCCATATCTGCATATGATATCTCTTTTCAGAAATCTTGCCACCACTTGACGAGTGACATTGGCATAAGACGCTGCTTCTACCCACTTGGTAAAGTAATCAATCGCGACCAGGATGAAGCGATGACCATTCGAAGCAGTTGGATCGATCTTCCCGATCATGTCAATGCCCCACATAGAGAAAGGCCAAGGAGATGACATGATGTTGAGCGGGTTAGGAGGAACATGCACTTTATCTGCATATATTTGGCACTTGTGGCATTTACGAGCGAACGAACAACAATCTGCATCCATTGTCATCCAGTAATACCCTGATCTCAACAGTTTCTTTGCCATAACATGCCCTCCTGCATGGGTACCAAAAGATCCTTCATGGACTTCCTGCATCAACAGGCTTGCTTCGTGTCTATCCACGCATCTGAGCAAGACCATGTCGAAGTTCCTCTTGTACAAAACCCCGTCTGTGTTCAAGAAGAAACTAGCAGCAAGTCGTCTCAAGGTCTTCTTGTCTTTGGAAGATGCCCCTGTTGGGTATTCTTGCTTCTCCAGGAACAACTTGATATCAAAATACCAAGGTTTCTCGTCAGACACGGCGTCTACAGAGAAAGCATAAGCCGGAGAGTCAAGCCTGGAGATGTCAATTCTGGGCACAAAGTTCCAACATAGGACTTTAATTGATGAAGAGAGAGTGGCCAAAGCATCGGCAAATTGATTTTCGTCCCGTGGTATGTATTTGAGCTCAACTGTCGTGAAGAATGTCAACAGTTTTCTAGCATAATCCCTGTACGGAACTAGATGCTCTTGATGTGTATACCACTTGCCGGTAATTTTGTTAATGACGAGGGCTGAATCTCCGAATATGTCGAGGTTCTTAATCCGAAGATCAATTGCCTCCTCTATTCCCATTATACACGCCTCGTATTCCGCTTCATTGTTGGTGCAGCCAAAAGTAATTTTGGCAGCGAAGGGTAAATGAACACCTTCAGGAGTAATGAGTACGGCACCAACTCCACGACCATTGATATTGACAGCCCCATCAAACATCAACTTCCATTTGGATTCAGGGTCAGGCCCCTCCTCCGGAAGTGGTTCCTCATAATCGTTTGTTTTGAGGCACATGATGTCCTCATCAGGGAAATCAAATCTCATCGGCTGATAGTCATCCTCAAGAGGTTGCTGAGCAAGGTATTCCGACAATACACTTCCTTTGATGGCTTTCTGAGAAGTGTACTGGATGTCGTATTCAGTTAAAATCATCTGCCATCTAGCAACCCTTCCGGTCAATGCTGGTTTCTCAAAGATGTACTTGACAGGATCCATCTTGGAAATGAGAAGTGTAGTATGGGTCAACATGTACTGCCTCAGTCGGCGAGCAGCCCATACCAAAGCGCAGCAAGTTTTCTCGAGCAGTGAGTATCGGGATTCACAGTCGGTAAACTTTTTGCTAAGGTAATAAATGGCGTACTCTTTTCGACCAGACTCGTCATGTTGGCCAAGCACACACCCCATCGACCCTTCTAGCACGGTCAAGTACATGATTAACGGTCTCCCCTCCACTGGAGGCATCAGAATTGGAGGCTCCTGCAAATATTCCTTTATTTTGTCGAAAGCCCTTTGGCAATCATCATTCCACCTGACTGTTTGCTCTTTTCTTAGCAGTTTGAATATCGGTTCGCACGTGGCAGTTAGGTGAGATATGAATCGAGAAATGTAGTTCAATCTACCTAAGAACCCGCGCACTTCTTTTTCTGTCTTTGGTGCAGGCATATCTTGAATAGCTTTCACTTTAGCAGGATCTACCTCAACTCCTCTTTGACTTACAATGAAACCCAGTAACTTTCCAGAACGCACTCCGAAAGTGCACTTGTTCGGATTCAACCTCAATTTATACTTGATCAATCTATCAAACAACTTCTTCAAATTAACCAAATGCTCCTCTTCGTCTTTGGACTTTGCAATCATATCGTCCACATAACATTCGATCTCCTTGTGGATCATGTCATGGAACAACGTGACCATCGCCCGCTGATAAGTTGCCCCTGCATTCTTCAGACCGAAGGGCATGACCTTATAGCAGAATGTTCCCCACAGGGTAATGAACGTTGTCTTCTCCATGTCTTCCGGCGCCATTTTTATCTGATTATAACCGGAGAATCCATCCATGAAGGAGAACACTGAGAATTGAGCAGTATTGTCAACCAACACGTCGATGTGTGGCAACGGAAAATCATCCTTCGGGCTTGCTCTGTTCAAATCTCTATAGTCAACGCACATTCGGACCTTGCCGTCCTTCTTAGGCACTGGTACAATGTTAGCTACCCAAGGTGGGTAACTAGTCACGGCAAGGAACCCGGCATCCCACTGCTTCTGTACCTCCTCTTTAATCTTCATCGCCATATCCGGGCGAGTCCTTCTCAATTTTTGCTTTACAGGAGGACAGTCTTCTCTCAGGGGTAGCTTATGCATCACGATGTCGGTATCCAACCCTGGCATATCTTGATATGACCAAGCAAAGATATCTACATACTCTCTCAGCATACTGATCAGCTCTTGTTTGACGTCGGCCTGCAGATTGGCTCCTATCTTGATTTCTTTCTTTGCATCTTCACTGCCAATGTTGATGGTCTCAATCTCCTCTTGATGAGGCTGAATAACTCGTTCCTCTTGTTTTAACAATCTGACCAACTCTTCAGGTAGGTCACAATCTTCCTCAACCCCTTCATCAGCTTGGTAGACTGGATTATCAAAGTCATGCATAGTCATAGCAGGAACGTTATCCGTGGAATCCGGATGATCAATACTGCACAAATGATGTGCTTATTCAGAATCTGCTTATTTTGCAAAGAGACGCTAACACAAAGCAAAAAATGAAAAAACACATTGCCATTTTTATATTGTTTTTTGTGAAAAAGTTTAAAAACAAAGAAAGAGAGCACAATTTGTCTGAAAATGTCCTTTTATTTCATGGCAAAAATAACGATGCAATACAAAACATGGTGGCCCAGTACAATGGATCCAAACATCTTGGGCAGAATGCTGGATTTGACAATGCAGTATGCTAATAAAAGGAAACAAAACAATTACTTTGAGAGCCAGGTGACTTGAACAATGTCCTCAGCAGACCAATTTCCTAGCTCCTCGCCGGGTGCACACGGGCGGATCCAATTGTTGTCCCAGTCTCTGTCACTATCCCCGTCTTGGCTTGCCATACAGATTTGATCGCGGTCAATCGACCCAACACTTGTGAATGAGATAGCTTTACCACTCCGAGTAGACCCCCCAGGCTGATACCCTAAGCCGAATTTATCACCCTTCTTTTCCACCTCCAGTAGCTTGCCCCAGCCCTGGGCATTGCCTGATTGGACGGCCTCTTTTGCTTCCCGGTAGGAATGAATTGACGTGCCTTCGTTGTTTTTCTTCACCGGAGTCAGGATACTGACATCTGCCTCAAAAGCTTGGCACAAAGTCTCGTGAATTTCCCCGTCCATTTCTACATATTTAAATGTCGACAAATGGCTGACGAATATATCTTCTTCCCCGCAAACTGTGGTGACCTGGCCATCCACCACATATTTAAGCTTCTGGTGCAGAGTTGAGGTGACAGCTCCAGCTGCGTGTATCCACGGTCTGCCTAACAAGCAACTATACGCAGGCTGGATATCCATGACATAGAAGACACTCTTGAAGACTTGAGAGCCTATCTTGACAGGCAACTCAACCTCTCCGAAAACGGATCTTCTTGAACCATCGAAAGCTTTAACCACTAGATCACTCGGCGTCAGAATAACCCCATCAATGTTAAGCTTCATCAACGCCTTCTTCGGGAGCACATTCAAAGAAGAGCCTGTGTCTACAAGGACATGAGACAACACAGCGCCCTTGCATTCCATCGTGATATGCAGTGCTTTATTGTGATTCCTTCCCTCCGAGGTGAGATCTCGGTCAGTGAAGCCTAAGCCATGGCTAGCATTAACACTTCCAACAACAGCTTCGAGTTGATTGACTGTGATCTCTTGAGGAACATAGGCCATTTGAAGCACTTTCAGTAAAGCTTCTCTATGCGCGGGAGAGCACATCAACAGTGACAAGATAGAAATCTTTGAAGGCGTTTGATTCAGTTGGTCAACCACCTTGTAGTCACTCCTTTTGATGATCTTCATAAACTCCTCTACCTCCTTTTCAAACGTCCTCTGCCCAGCCACAGGAGTAGTTGACTCGTCATTCGCAATCTGCTTCCCTTTGTCTTTGGACGAAGCTTCGGCCTCAGGATCCTTTCTCAGTGCAGGGGGAGCAAACAAACGACCACTTCGAGTAAAACCTCCAACACCTCCCACATTTTCAATGGTCAAGTCAGCAACAGGTCTACTTTCCATCTTCTGTCCCGCCACATAGACATCGGAACCATAATGCCACGGAATGGCTCTATCATCATTATACGGCATTGGCCCAGGTACAGTTATAGTCACAGGACTAATCTGAGGAGCGTAAACGGTAACAGGCTCTTGTCGAACGGGCATGTCAGCCTCATTGTAGAAGATAGTAATGGTTGACACATCATCAGCCTTTTCATTACTAATCTTGCTAAATTGTAGGGACCCAACATCAATCAACTCTTGCAAACCCGTCTTCAATTTCTCGCAGCCATTCACAACACTTATATAGTCTTCACAATCGAGAGAACAACCAGGAAATACTTGACCTTTCAACAGTCTCTCTTTCACCACCTTCAACGGCGTCTTGACTTCATCAATTCTCAGTACCAAACTCAACTTGTCATCACGCTCAACAGCATTAACTCTTGCCCCTCCATGATTAGGTATAGGGTTCGAGTTGATATTCGGTGGTGGCGCAAAGTTGATTGCCTTTGAATCCACGAGATCTTGAACTTTGTGATGTAGCGCCCTGCACTTCTCGGTTGAGTGCCCGGGTGCCCCTGAATGAAAAGCGCATCGCGCGTTGACGTCGTAACCAGCTGGAAGCTCTCCAGGAGGTGGTGGTGCCAAAGTCCTTAATTGAATAAGGTTCAAGTCTAGTAGTCTCGGCAACAAGGCAGCATATGTCATCGGAATAGCTTCAATCACCCTGTTAGCAGGACGAGTCTGCCTCGGCTGATAAGGTCTTTGCTGGTAGTTGGCTCTAGGTTGTTGTTGTTGTTGTGGTGGAGGTGGCATCTGTTGTACGGGAGCTGCAGGAATAGTGACAGCAGCCACATGTTCATAAGGTCTTCTGTAACCACGGCCCTGGCTTCGGCCGAATACAGCATTGGTCTCTCCTTCTCGCCTTCTTGGAGGTCCGCTAAAAGCTTTCCTCGCTCCATTTGAGCTACTAGCACCTGGGTCTTGTATCTTCCCCATTTTCAACAGCGTTTCGACCCTTTCTCCCGCAATGACAATATCGTTGAACTTTGTAGCAGAACTTGATGCCAATCTCTCAAGAAATACCCCCTGGAGGGTACCCATAAACATATCGGCCATCTCATTCTCTAACAAGGGTGGCTGCACCCTAGCAGCTAGCTGACGCCACCTCTGGGCGTATTCTTTAAAACCTTCTTTTGCTGTCTGAGCCATATGTTGCAACTGGGTGCGATTCGGAGCCATGTCCATATTATATTGGTACTGCCTCGCAAAAGCTTCAGCGAGATCTTTCCAGCTCTTGACATTGACCCTGCTGAGCTTCATGTACCACTCAAGGGAAGCTCCCACCAAGCTGTCCTGAAAGTAATACATCCATAGCTTTTCATCGTCTGTATGCGCGGCAATTCTCCCCACATATGATTGCAGATGAGTTTTTGGGCAAGCAGTGCCGTTATACTTCTCAAAAGTAGGAACCTTGAATTTGTACGGGATTCTGACTCCCGGAACCAAACCCAAGTCTGTTATATCGAATCCCAAAGAACTCTGGGACTGAATAGCCTTGATTTGCTCGGCCATCTCTTCGAATCTCTTATTCATTTCGACCCCTTGACCCTCGGTCTCATCAAGTAAAGTGAACTGGTCCTCCTGGTGGTCCACATGAATGTTATGCATCCCGTCGTTGACTGTTGTCGTCCCTGGTTGTGTGGCAGGAATTCCCCCTTGATGTGCGCCTGCACCAGCATGATTACCAGCATTAGCAGCAGCAGCAGCATTCCGGTTCTGATTTTCAACCAACTCTCGCAGCCGTTCTTGATTCTGCCCCATGCCGGTCATTAACGTCATGAAGTTATCCATTCTCTGCCTTAGGTCTGCCAAATCTGCCTGCATTTGATCCATGGCTCTCTCTCTGTTAATCTTGGTTGGGTACCTGTGTACTGTTGGCTGCCCCCGAGCTTTTCGAGGAGCTATAGTGCCTGAAACACAAAATACGTTAGTAACCGAGACACTACCTGCAAAACAATAAACAGGTTATATGGATGCAATGCAGTTGTTTATGTTTCCAAACACAAGTCACTTATGCCCCGGCTCCGGTATTTAGCAAAGAAAACCAGATGGGTACTGATCCTCGACTTTCAGAAACCTTTGCGGGAAACCACATTCAAACCATAATAGCAAGCAAACCAAGAAATAGTGAGAAACATCTTAACATAGATCAGCCCATTAGGCACAATAAAAACAGAATACCTCATAGAGTACGAGTTCTTACAGAGTATAAACAAACAACTAGGACTCCTACAACATGCCCGTAGGTAATCCAAATACAAAGAAAACAAACTAAGAAGCATAACCGCCGCCTGAGGATCCTGAAACTCCATCATCAGACCTGACCTTCTTGACTCCTGCCATCAACTTGAGGTCTTCAATCTCTTTGAGTGCTTCTTCGAGGGCTTGTTGACTGTCTGCAAGCTGTTGGGTCTTCTCTCTGCGAATCTTGTGGGCCTGCTCCACCTCTTCTTTCTTGTAAGCCATCTGAGTCTCAAAGAACTCCTCTTTTTCCTTATATTGCTTCAACTCTTGCTCTCTTTGTCCCTTCAACCAGACAATAGACTGACGAGCATCTCTAAGGGTCTTTGACTTCTTCTTGCGCTCAAATTCTCTTTGGGCTTCCATCATCCCCAACCTGCGGAAATGCGCTTCTTTTCCTGCAAAGTCTTTCTCCTTAGCCTCCAAAGTCGTCTGTATCTTCAGCAACTTCTCCTCAGCTTCCTTCTTGGCCCTGTTAGCTTGGTAATACAAGCTTACCATCTCGGTATTTTCAACTCTAACTGCATGTAACTGGGCTTCTAACTTCTCGAATTCCTCTAAAGGCACAGTATCAATGGACTCAGCAACTGGTGCTGAAAATGGTAACAAAACTCTTCTGGCTCTGTCTTTCAACCAAGCTTCGTACCCTGGGAACGTCTGATTGTTGCACTTCCCGAAACTAGCTATTCCTTCTCCTTTGATGCTTTTCCAAGCCCCCGCAACCTTCCTCACTAAGGGCATATTATCTTTCACGGAAAAGTAGAAAATGGGGGTCAGCTTCAAATCTTCAGGCACATCTCTCAAAGCGTATCCTAATTGTCTTCTTAACAAGGTTGGATTGTAATTAATCCCTCCAGCTACTCCCAACAAAGGCACACTATGATAACTTCCACAGCTAGTAATGAAACGTGCACCTTGCAGCCTCTGAGTGAACCACCTAACATCCTTGGCAAGCAACTTTTCCAGCTTCTGAGCCCATATCAGACTATGGTCACTAAACACTCCCGTACTAGGCAAATGCCTCATGAACCACATGTGAAATAATGGAGCACAGCAACGAACCAAACCTCCCCTCTTCTTTTCAGTTTTGTAATGAACTGAGTAATACAAATCCCCAAGTAAGGTAGGCACCGGGTTCTTCAGCAAAAAGAGATGTATGGCATTTATATCTATGAACTTCTCCATATCAGCAAACAAAATGGTGCCATAGATAGAAAGAGCCAAGATAGCACAGACCGCATCCCATTCTTCTTCAACAGCCAATTCTTCCGCCTTCTTTACCAGAACCTCCAAAGAAAACCCAGACACACCTCCTTTGATAATGGTCAAAGACTTCACAGTAGAAGGACTCAAATAAAGAGCCTTAGCAATAGCCTCCGGTGCTGGTCTACTCATCTCAGAGTTGAAAGGAACCTGATCTTGAACTGGCACACCCAGGATCAAAGCATACTCCTCCAGCATAGGGCCCAACTGGAAATCAGGAAAGGTGAAGCAACGGAGCTGAGGATCATAATACTGAAGCAATGTATGAATGGCACTCCTCTCTGAAGGATTTAGCTCTATCACCACATCAAGAATACTCCCATAAGCTTTTCTGAATCTCTCTACCTGGTTGGGCGTAATCAGCTTTACCATCTTCTTCAGCAAACCAATCTTGACATCAAAGAACTTGAAGTGAATATTCTGCTTGCGAGGATCTTCCATCTTTGAAGAGAATACCGGAACCGGAAGCAGAAATATGAACCTGTGAATAAAAACAAAACAATGATTAATGATGCAATGATGCAATGCAGATGCAAATGCAAAGACATATGGTCATCTGAGACTGTCTGGAATCTGGCCACTGACAAGATCCCTCCGACAAACCAAAAGTTCACTGAGTCACCCTCTCTGATAACCACAACCCTCTGAAGAAAATCTCAGGACCATAGTATCACGAATACCAGAACCAGAAAACCAGAACTCCGGAACCAAAGTAACTGCATCATAACATGAACTGCACTGATAACAAGGGTATGATGAGGTCAAGTGTTCCTGCAAACCTGTAAACCCATCCCAAATCTCACGGGTGTGCTCCGGGTCAAACATCACGGACTCTCAAAGCCGAATAGCAATAATACTTTCACCATTTCCGAGAAGTGGCTCATGACCAAGTCAGGGAATCGGTTAGGCATTATATACTACGCAGGGAGGCCTCAGCTGAGTCCGGGAAAAACAAGCATCCCTTACAGGTTCCCAGCTTCAAGCGCTGAAATCGAGAAACAATAGTACATTCAGCCCGTAGGATACAGTACTAATGTCATATGACCAGATGCTTTGACTGAGTTCCTATAAGAGAACCAGGCCATCCTATGCGAGTTCCCAGTGGACCCTCGGGTGCGAATGGGTTTGCCACAAAATGTGGTCTGCCACTGTCACCACTGGAGAGGGTTGTTTCCACAAAGGTTCTCAATGATCGGTCCCCAGATGCACATAACCATCAAGGTCCTATCCCGAAGTGGAGGAAATCCCCACACAAGATATTTCCAAGACAGTCGCAATCTGGGCGTGAAACACATCGCCACTCATCATGCCACATGCGAGTACAATATGTCCACTCTAATCCTAGGGTGCACTCAAGCCGGGTACTTGGCTTATCTCTCAGAAACAGTATCACCCATCCCACCAAACAGAAAACCAGTCCAGACAGTCCAGTATGATATAAATGATGCGGAAAATAAATACTGAAGACTGTAAATAAAGCTGTAAATAAAGCTGTAAATAAACAACAATACAGTACAACAAGCCACATCAAACAAGCATCACCCAATGAAACAACAACACACAAGCGCTAGGAGAGACTCACAGGGGAACCAGAGATCTCTGGTGCGCATTCCCCAGCAGAGTCGCCAGCTGTCGCTCCCGGGATTTCCATCCTGGTACAAACGCGAAAGTGGCGCGGAAAAAGGTAGAGTCGCCAGCCATGCATTTTTATCCCGAATAGAGGGAATGGTAATGCTGCACAAACCAGAAGAAAAAAAGAGGAAGGACACAGGTCCTGCGAACCAAAGAGACTGAGTTCGGGAGTCGGTTACGACCTGGGAAGGTATTAGCACCCAGATCGTCCGCCGTACCCGACGGGATCCACGCTTGCAAAGAATACTGTTTCAAAGGGTGAGGGTATGAAAACTGCAGCAAAAGAAAAGAAAATGAACTGGAAAAGAAAAATGAGAAAGGAAATGAATAAGAAAAGAAAAGGAAAAATGTAGGGAAAATAAAGATTGTGCTCGAACGGGCCCTACCCCGCTGCCTACGTACCTCATCAGGATAATGAGGATCAGAGACGCCGTAGTTCCCCTAACTAGGGGTAGAAAAGAAATTGCTTGTGGATTAAGGCTTGAACTGCCTATGCCATTGCTCAGGTGTTGCAGGCTCGGACGACGAGTGCGTAACCGTCTTGCAAAATGACAAGTAGGAGCAAGTTCGCGTACGGAGCGAAGGAGATGAGAAAAGAATTCCCGAAGGAAAGACGTTTATTGTTTGTTTGGTGTTTTTTAGAAGCTTTTATGAGTGAAAGTTTGCATAGGTAAGTGTACCCAAGTCTTACTCAATGGGATGTGTACATCTCACATCATCCCGAAATGGAATGCGCAAGAGGCACACCTATCTATGGAGGAAATCCCCAAAGCTAGTCCCACAAGTGAAGGCTCAAGCACACTAACCTATTATCATTATTAAGTGTTTTTGTGGTTTTGATTAAGAAGTGTTTTTTAGCTTTTCTTTGTGAGGTACTCATGTTAAGACCTATCCACCACGAGTGATGACTCACACCTCGCCCCGAAATGGAACGCATGTGAGCATCTCATAGCAAAGTCTCATGTCACATGAAAGTACTCAACCTTTATTAAATGAATTAGAATTAAGTTTGAAGATGAGAAGAGAGAGCACCAAAGGATCTTAAAGGAAAAATTCTAAAGGGGGGCTAAAATAATCCTAAGTATTCACATGCATGGAAGTCCTAAAGGTTAGTGAGGTTTCTATCCTAATGAAGGAAAAAAAGAAGAAGATAGAAGAAGGGATGAGAAAGGCCTAAGCCCAACAACAAAGGGTTAGTAACATAAACATAAGAGGAAGATGAGAATTGGAGATGTGGAACTCAATTCCCACATCTCTCACTTACCATAGCCCCTGCAAGGTTAGTATGCACAAAAAAATCCAGCAAAGCGACCAACACAATCATGGAATTAGTCATGCTCAAAGGTTCTTGTGAACAAGAATCAAACATCATGCCAAACATTGCAAGTACACGACTTACGCGTCGAAAACATGAAAGCATACATCAACCAGCAAGCAAATCACCCTAAAATCTCATGTTTAATGATCATGCAATGATCCATGGCAATTAGAACAAGCAAAGGGATCAAACAAGCTCAAAACAACACTAAAAAGTCATTCTGCTTCAGTGTTAACCGGTTAACCAAATGCGTTAACCGGTTAACCAGCTCAAACCTGCACAAAATACGCACAAAACAGGGGCGTTAACCGGTTAACCATATACGTTAACCGGTTAACACTGATAAAACAGCAACAAATCCTGCAGAAAACAGCATCTCAAAACAGCTTATTCAAATAAGCTTGCACCAGACCAGCAATCAATTACACATGGAAAAATTAGATCAATTCACATTAATCCATATCATTAAGCTCATGAACAATAACATTCGGATCCGGATACAAATCAACCAATCAAATCAAACAACACAAGCAAATACACAAGCACATGGTGGATCTAAAGCACAAGCATGCAAATAAGCTAAAAACAGAGCTAGATCTGAAATTAACCAACCTACAAAGCTGAGGTATGCTTTGGTAATTGTTGATTGAGCTGAAAACGGTAGATCTCGCGCAAAACTTTAAAGATCCGATGCTAAGCTCCACACTCCATGCAAAATAAATGCAAGAACAAGCCCTTGATGCAGAATTTTGGATCCAAAAGCACTTCTAGATCTCAAACCAGATCTGAATCTCCAATAAAACCAGCAAAAAGATGCAAAGAAGCTATGAATGGAGGTTTAGTTCCAAGATCTACACACCTCAAGGCAAGGTTGTGTGATCTTCAAAGAGGAACTTTGAGTGATTTGGAAAATTGGGAGAGAAAAGTGAGAGAATTGTGAGTGAGAGGAATGAAAATTCAGAAATGAGAGTGAAAAAATGAGAGGGAGCCCCTTTGGTTTGGAGGGAAATGGGATAAATATGATTTAGGTTTGGGGCCCAAAATTTTGGTTTGGGATCCAAAAATATGGCTTGGCATTAGCTTAGAAAGTGATTTGGATTTAGGGTTGGAATGAGGCTTGGATAAATGCTCTAGATCCTTCTCTCAAATTCAAATTTAATTCAAATGAATAAAAATCAGAAAATTGGAAAATGGAGCCAAAACACACATGTTGAAATTGCTGCTGGGAATTCAAATTTCGCAGCCGTTAACCGGTTAACCATATGCGTTAACCGGTTAACGCATGGAAAATTTGAATTTCCCTCCCTTTGGTGGGAAACCTCAAAAATAGACCTGCACCAACCGTTTCAAGCAAATTTTGATCCATCTTCTCTTTCTAGGGCTCTGAACATGATACCAGGCTTGTGCAAAATGATCCTGTGAGATTCTTGCTAGATCACCATGCTCTTGATTTTGACTTGCAGGTTCGGATTTTCCCAGATGACCGATCATATGCCTTATGCTGGAACATGCGAGTGTTATGCCTCATTTTTCTATGCTAAATGATAAGGATATGGTATGCTCATGATGATTATGATATGATAACGATGCTAAACAAGAAGAGGGCAAATTTGGGGTGTTACACTTAGCACATTATTGTAATCCCCCAGAATGCACCAAGGGTTTGGGTTGTAGTCAGGAAGATTAGAAATATCTGTCCATAATTTCCTCCTTTGCTCAAGTGTGTTCATAGCATACACCACAGTCATCCAGAACATCAAGTTGCCATTAAGATCAATCACTTTACAATGGATATATTGATCAGAAGTGGCTTCAGCTTTGACATTCACCTTCTTGTCATTCCAGCTGATCCAAATTCTACCATTTTCATGGTGGTTGTAATTATCAATATAATGTTCATGGTATTTCATCTTCTTCCTTATGAGATTGGCTCTAGGGAGCTTCACTCTAGTTTCAAGAATAGCACAAATGTCAGGGTGTAAATCAAAGAGATGGTAGCTGATCTCTCTCAACTTACCACCTTTATTAAGCCCCCTAACATTCCAGGCCACTAACATGGGTCAATGGTGTAACATCCTAGGGGATCTATCAATTCCTCTAAGACAGTAAATCCATTGTTGCATGATAAACTATTGCCTTCTTGTTGATTAGCAATTCTTTTACCTCTATCAGTGCCTCTGCCTCTAGGTGTCTTCCATATACTCCTATCTTCAGTATTGACTTTCTCTATCTCTTTTAGAATATCAGCATTTGTTGGCATTCCCCCATTACATGCTCCACTTTGTTCTTGCTCATGAACACTAGTGCTCACTTGTTTAATCACTTGATTTGCCCTGCTACTACTCCCAGGTTTATTATTATTATTATTATTATTATTATTATTATTATTTTTTTAATTGTTTTTATTATTAGATGAATATTGTATTATAATTTATTATTTATATTATTATTATTATTATTATTATTATTTACATAATAAAAATATTTAATGGGGGTACCGTTTTTTTTTAAATAAAAGATTGTTATATTTCAAAATTGGCAATTACAATCAAAGGACTAATACATCCACACTATACTATTACTTACATTAACAACTTAGCTATAATCCCCTTATATTTGGTCCTTTTCCACCCTCTATATACAACTGCATCTATGATACTTTTTACTATACTATCTTGTCCAATTCTATCTTTCTTCTCACTAAATATCATGTTATTACGCCATCTCCAAATGCCATGAATTGTTTCTGCCATTGTTTCTTTCACAATCCCCGCCTTACTCCCTTTACTTTTAGCCTTCTTCTTTATCCAATGCATCTCTAAAGGTTCCACAATTTGAACATCCAGCCAACTCAAAACTTCCTCCCAAATCTTCCTTGTTTTGTGACATTTGAACATAAGATGTAAATTGCTTTCATCTTCAAACCCGCACATGGGACAATTAGTATCACTCACAAACCCCATTTTTTGACGCCTATCCTTTGTAGCCAATCTCCCTTGGCAGCACATTCACATACACAAAACAGACCTAGGCCTAGCAAAGTTGTGACTGATAGTTTGATTCCAATCCACCTAAACATCATTTTACATATAATTTATTTTCAATATTACTAATATTATGTTATTCATATTATTTTTATATTAATATTATTATTATTGTTATATTATATATTAATTATATGATTATTAATAGTGGTGGTTGAATAATCCTTTTATAATATAATATTGATATTATAATTAGAATTAAAAATAACTTATTATTTATATTATTTATATTATTGTTGGTTATTTAATATTAATATTAATATTAATATTAATATTATTATGCATATTATAATGCTTTAAAATAAATAAATTATAATTAGCTCTAGTAATATAAAAACACTACATGTATTTGGAACATAACTTGTTTGGCGAAACTTTTGTGGAACTTATCTGAGAAAACTGACAACTTATGGATTAATGATCATGGACGTGAAGCCGAATTCTTTGTGGATAATGAAGAATATCATCAAAACCCGGGATAGAGTTAGTGGCCTTATGGAATGGCGGGACAATTTGCAAAAGGGGAAATTCAACACAAAGCGGTTATATGAGAAACTAAGTAGCAATAATGAGGTTCATTGGAGGAAACTTTTCATGCATAATCCAGCGAGACCTAGAGCTTTACACACTTTGTGGCTAGTTTTCCATGAGAGAATGGCCACAAAGGAGAGACTCATGAGGTTTGACATGATTAGTGAGAGTAATTGTAATTTTTGTGATGCATTGGAAAATCAGAAACATATTTTCTTTCAATGTCAACCTTTGGTGGATATTTGGAAGCATGTCCTA
Organism: Lathyrus aphaca; assembly: GCA_963966055.1. Taxonomy (NCBI): domain Eukaryota; kingdom Viridiplantae; phylum Streptophyta; class Magnoliopsida; order Fabales; family Fabaceae; genus Lathyrus; species Lathyrus aphaca. The sequence goes on along the minus strand of OZ014525.1, from coordinate 418,480,279 downwards.
GAATGGTTGGAAATTATGCATAGTCCATGTGGGTGGAAAGAGGAGCTTGCCTGGGTGCTGAAAAAAAGTAACCTTAAGAGTCCCCGCAGTGAGATTGTGAAATGTGCGGTATCAAAAACTATATATGAGATTTGGCATTGTAATATTCTAAATGTGGCGAAGGATAGAATCATAGATGTGATTGTTAACAGATGTTGGACTAGGCCTAGATTGCGTAAGGCCATCGGTAGAATGCTAATGGCTTAGTTTCTTATTTCTTAGTCTTTTTGTCTTAGTGTTTAGCTGGATCTCCGTAGAGATCGCTTGATGTAATTTGTTTTTTGATAATAAAGTATTACTTCTCCAAAATAATAATAATATTATTATATTGTTAATATTATTTTTAATATTTATTATTATTAGATGAATATTATATTATAATTTTTAATTTTTAATGTTTGCAATTATCCTATTAATTTTTTAATAAGAAACAATAATACAAAAAAATGTTTTATATTAATTTTTTTGTTATCAAAAGATCTATTATGATTATATTTATATATTAAAATAAGTAATTTATTTTTAAACATTATGAGTATAAAAATATGAATATAATATTATGAATATAATTTTATTAAGAATATGAATATAATTTTAGTACAAATGAATATAATAGTAACAATAGTAATAGTAATGTGGTAGAAATTAAAAAATATTAGGAATAAAAATAGATGTCAACAACAATCTCATAGACCTTCAGAGCAACAATGATGGAAGAATTAAAAAAAATAAAAGTGTCATATATCGTGTGCTCATGTTTCATGTGAAAAAATACTTATATTTATGTTAACCAATACAAAAATGAGAAAGAAAGGTAGAATAATCAACTAAGACAAAAACATATCAATAAGAAAAATTTTAAATGAGGAAAATAATATGGGTATAGACATGTACATACGTGAATATATATTAGACTTTCCAAGCAACAATAAGATAATAAAATTTTATCATCATCTTCTTTTGATTCACATGGAAAAAAAAATCATATCTACATCAACCAATAAAAAATTATAAAAATAATTAGAATATGAGACTAATCAAAATTATATAAATATAAACGTAAGTTTAAATATTTGTAATAGAATAATTCGAATTTCTATTATGTCACAAAACAAATGGTAAGACAAATATAAAGTGAAACAAAAACAATTATAAAAAAATGCGAGGAGCACCACCAATCATGAACAATGATTTGTTTTCATATTGAAGAAATTGAAAAGGTTAAAAAATTGTCATTATGATTAACATCACAAATTATACTTTACACAATAAAAACATTTAATAGGGTACAATTTTATTTTTAATATAATTTACTATAGAAGTAATACTCAATAGTAGTAAATTATTGGTCTCTTATAAATATAATAGTAAATAAGATTAATTATATTTAAAATTTTAAAAACATTACGTATAAAATTATTAGTTATAATGATTTAAAATAAATTAATAATATCAATTGTTAGTTGGTCCAATGGTGATTGACGCTGAATTTGCTAGGAAAAATCACGGATCGATCCCCCGCAACTGCGATCGGAAGGGGGTTGAAACCACTTGATGCTAGAACTGGCCCCCGAACCGGACTAAATCGGTGGTGATAAACAAAAAAAAATGAATAATTAATAATTCCTAAAAATAAATTAGTTATAATTAGCTCTGGTAATATAAAAATGTTATACATTAAAATAATTAGTTATAATACTTTAAATAAAATAACATTTGAATTAGTAATATTATTATTATTATATAGATTGGTAATAACATTTTTAATTATTATTATTATTAGATGAATATTATATTATAATTTCTTATTTATATTTATATTATTATTATTATTATTATTATTATTATTATTATTATTATTATTATTATGTAGATTGGTAATAGTATGTTTAATTGTTATTATTATTAGATGAAATTATATTATAATTTCTTATTTATATTATTATTATTATTATTTATATAATAAAAACATTTAATGGGGTACCATTTTTTTCATTATAATTTACTTTAGAAGTAATACACAATAATGGTAAATTATTGAACTATTATGAATATAATAGTAAATAAGGTTAATTATATTTTAAATTTTAAAAATGTTACACATAAAATTATTTGTTATAATGATTTCAAATAAATTTGTTATAATGCTTTAAAATAAATAAATTATAATTAGCTCTAGTAATATAAATACGTTACACACTAAAATAATTACTTATAATGCTTTAAATAAAATATCATTTGAATTAGTAATATTATTATTATATTAATATTAATATTATTATATTGTTAATAGTATTTTAAATCGTTTTTATTATTAGATGAATATAATATTATTATTTATTATTTATATTATTATTATTATTATTTTTTATTTATTTACATAATAAAAACATTTAATGAGGTACCATTTTATTTTCAATATAATTTATCATAGAAGTATTACCAATATTATATTATTATATATTATTTATATGATTATTAATACATTGGCTGAATAATCTTTCTAAAATATAATATTGATATTATTATTAGGATTAGAAATAATTTATTATTTTTATTATAATATTTTTATTATTATTTATATTGGTGATTTAATATTCATATTATTTTTATATTAATATTATTATTATTGTTATATTATATATAAATTATATGATTATTAATAGTGGTGGTTGAATAATCTTTTTATAATATAATATTGATATTATAATTAGAATTAAAAATAACTTATTATTTATATTATTGTTGCTTATTTAATATTAATATTATTATTATATTAATATTATTATGCATATTATAATTCTTTAAAGTAAATAAATTATAATTAGCTCTAGTAATATAAAAACGTTACACTTTAAAATAATTAGTTATAATGCTCTAAATAAAATATCATTTGAATTAGTAATATTATTACTATATTAATATTATTATTATTATTATATTGTTAATAGTATTTTTAATTGTTATTATTATTATTATTTGATGAATATTATATTTTTATTTATTATTTATATTACTATTATTATTATTATTATTATTATTATTATTTTATTATTTTATTATTATAATTTTATTATATTATTTACATAATAAAATATTTAATGATGTTCCGTTTTATTTTCAATATAATTTACTATAGAAATATTATCAATATTATATTATTATATATTATTTATATGATTATTAATACTGGTGACTGAATAATCCTTCTAAAATATAATATTGATATTATTATTAGGATTAAAAATAATTTATTATTTATATTAATATTATTATTATTATTTATATTGGTGATTTAATATTCATATTATTATTATATTAATATTATTATTGTTGTTATATTATATATTAATTATACGATTATTAATATTGGTGGCAGAATAATACTTTTATAATATAATATTGATATAATAAGGATTAGAAATAATTAATTATTTTTATAATTATTGGTTATTTAATATTAATATTATTATTATTATATTAATATTATTATGAATATTATTATTACACGTAGCCAATTAGGGTTAGAAATAATATTGAATATACTAAGAAAATGCCATATAGATAATTAGAGATAAAGAAATTGTCACGTAGACAATTAGGGTTAGGGTTGTGACCAAAGTTGTTATCATGATAAACTTGGATTTAGATTAAGTAGATTATATATATATATATATATATATATATATATATATATATATATATATATATATATATATATATATATATATATATATATATATATATATATATATATTTGACATTGACACAAAATCCTATCTCTTTATTATTATTATTATTCATTTAATGACTAAGATATATTCACTTAAAATTAAATTTTTTAATGAAATTTATTTTAGTCATTAAATGAATGATAATAAAGGGATAAAATTTGACTTCAAAATTAATATTTTGACATCAGTGTCAAATGATATATATATATATATATCTATATATATATATATATATATATATATATATATATATATATATATATATATATATATATATATATATATATATATATATATATATATATGATGTTATAATTTATGAGAATTAAATGTCCAATTCGTGTGTTCCAAAATGACAAGAAAAGTGGAAGAGAAGCAACACTTCGTAAAGTGTTGTTGTGGAATGAAAATAGGTAATGGATGGAAACATGACAACTTTTGGTTAAAAGGTATTGTTTCATTAAGGGTCGCAACCTTGTGAAACAACACATGCATGCCTATAAATACCTCATTCCGGAATTCAGAAAATGATTACAAACCAAATATTCTCTTATACAAAATTCTAAACACTCTTCGCTACATAATCGAGTTTTCATCGGTCTTGCGCAGACTCGATAAAAAAATTGAATTATCTTAGGTATTCCTGCATTCTAACTCTAAGACATTTTGGAGAGTGCTTGAAATACTTTTAAGAAAAGTGATTTCGTTCACGATTCTAGCCTCGGTACAATCCATTCGATTTAAAGAATTTTCCAAACAATCTTAAAAGTATTTTGTATAATGGCAACTAAGACATTAAGAGATAAATAATTTTGTCGTGAACGCATTCGAAACACAAGGATATACATCATAGATCCGGGTATATCTTTTTTTTCTTCATAAAAATTAGAGAATTGTAAAAATTATAATATATAATATTTGATATTAAAGCATGATTGTTAATATTTTTCTTTGAAGTATAAAAGTATTTTGAATTAAAAAAAATAATCAAAACGCTTCATCTTAGATAATTTAATGAGAATGACATTACGCAATTTTATTGTTTTCATGTTACCAAATTTAATTTCTTATCATGATTTTTATTTTAAAAATTTTCGTATAGTAATGATGGTTGAATGATAGATGTATATTACGCTACTGTCGCAAATCATGGATGATTATGCAATTATAATATATATGATTCTGTAAATAATTTATATATGCAATGCTTGAAAATGTTTTAGTACTGTGTCTGTTGTACCATACATATATGGAAGTTTTGTCTTTTTGTTTCAGACCTACATTGATATTGCAAATGATGATATTTTTAATTTTCAAAACAATATTTGTATTGGATAAATTATTTTTTCTAACCAATAATATATGATGCGACGTATATGATATATGAAGTGAAAAATGATCAAGTTTATTAAAGTTTATATTTTTAAATTTTATAATTGAATTTTAATTTGACTTGTATGAGAATATATGTTTGTATTCAACGAGACTCATTACTATAAGACATATAAAGATCATTTGAAGATGAATCTTGTCTTATATAAATGTCTGAGTTTGGAGTCTAATGTAACTATTGTGTAACGAGATGTGTAATTTTGAGATCCATACCACGGAGGATAAGAAATTCGAGATTACCACAAATGAAGAACCTCGTGAGGAAGGTTCTCAATGGATTGTTGAAACACAAACCGAAAGTTCATTACTAATGAAGAATCTTGTGAGAAAGTTTTTTCATGGATTGTTGAAAAACAACTCGTGCATAGAATAAGCAAGAGAGTCCGAAAGGCTAAGGATCTAGGACGAAATAAAATTGAGAAACAATTTATTTCTTTTATCTAATGGAAGGAAATCATAAGAATTTTATTCGTAAGATTCCTATTATTTTTCAAGTGGAATATGATCCTAAGACTTATAAAGAAGCAATAGTTTCAAGGGACTCCTCTTGTTTGGAAGGAAGTATCGTAGTGTGATGGTACATTGAACACCTACAAGTATATATGAATTATCAAGGGTGTTTTAAACAAAAAGAGGATATTTATCATTTGACACATATGCACTAGTAGCAAGCACAATGGAAATTAGAATATTGTTTGCATTAACTTATTTGCATGACCTTATAATTCCTGAAATGGATGTTAAAACAATATTACAAAATAGAGATCTTGATGAGGAGATTTACATGGAACAACTAGAAGGTTATCTGGAAATGAATAAAAGGTGTGCAAGTTTGACAAATCCTTGCATGGATTAAAAAAATGCACTGAAACAATGATATCAAAAGTTTGACTTTGACATTACAAAATTCATCAATTAAAGGGAGACACCCAACTTAGGGGGAGACTTTTCAATCTTATCAAAATAAGAATTCAAAGAGTTTGTCATCATCAAAAGGGGAGATTGTGAAGAATATGTCTTATATCTAGTTCATTTTTGATGACGACAAAGATTATCAAAGAAGAAAATAATCAAATGTATCATGCATATCAATGATGAAGTCGATTAAGAAGGTTTAACATAGAAATTCAAGTGAAGATTTGAGATAAGTAACTAAGGTACTCATTGCAATTTATACTATAATACTTTAAATTGTTCATAATTTTATCTCACTTTATCTAAAACCTTCTTGCATCATCATGCATGATTTTCTTTAAAAAAATTCTTCTTTTGATTCTTATTACAAGTGTTCGTACACAAAGTTGTGTGAGAATATTGTGATATTCATTTGTCTCCGTATTGATTATATGATTATATGATTGATCATTAGAAACGATATGGATAGAATTTTAGAAACGAATAGGTTTCTAACTTCCACATTCAAGATCAAGATGAATGATCTTGGACTAGTTGACACGCTTTTGGGGATCAAAGTAAAGCAAAATAGCGAGGAGTTATGAACTTAGTCAAACACACTATGTTGAGAAAGTGATTGATAAAATCAAACACTTACACTTTAAGGAAGTGACCACTCCATGTTCCTAGTGTCAAACTTCAAAAGAATGATGGAAAAGTTGTGACTCAATTGGAATATGCAAGTGTATGCAATGTACTAGAACCAACATAACATTTGCAATTAGTAAAATGAGTAGATTTTACTTGCAATCCAAATGGTGAGCACTGGAAGGCCATCATTAGGATTTTCAGCTATCTTATTAAAACAAAAACAAAACAAAAATGTTGATCTACATTATGGTATATTTTCTGCCATATTAGAAGGATATACTAAGGCGAATTGGATATCGAGTGTTTAATATCATAAATTTATATTTGGGTGGATATTTTCACTAGTTAAGGGTGTAAGTTCTTGGAAGAGTAAGAAACAAATATGAATTACTCTCTCAACCATAAACTCGGAATTTGAGGCTATTGCTTCTGCTAGTGAAGAAGTTGAATGGTTGAGAGACCTTATGTTATAAGTTGAAAGGTGTTGATACATTGCAGTAGTCAAACCACTTTAACTAAAGCATATAAAGGTGTATAACAGAAAGTCTAGGCAAGTATGACTTAGACATTATTTCGTGAGGAAATTGATTAAGGATGTAATCATTCACATATATACGGTCGAGCTATAATTTCCTTGATCCATTTACTAAGCCATTGGCCAGAAACTTAGTAAAAAAAACCCGAGAGGCATGAGGTTGAAACTCCTTGAGTAAGAGTTCTGACAACGACGACAACCCAATCTTACGTTAGTAGAACATTAACCTCAAGATTCAATGGGTAACAACAAGTCGTTGATTTGGATGTTTGTCAACATTTCGTGATAATGTTGACCTTTTAAAATGATGGTTGAGTTTTTATTTAGACTCTTAATGAAGTTCAATACCGAGGGTATGTGTCTTATGGGAAAAGATACAATATAAACTTCATCTATGTGAATTTTGAGATGGTGTCGTCTCAAAGTGAGAGTTGGAGTTTATCTCATGGAAAATTCATGAAAACAGAATAAACACATGGCCGTAAATAGGGCTAGGAGAGAGATGTAGGAGAAGAACCATTAAAGAGTGTGTGTATGGTAATGTCGGTCTAATCACATGGGATAACGGTTCAAAGCATAGCTACCTAACGTTCCGATTAGACTTTGTGTTATTCTTACTAAGGTTAAGTTCAAATCGAAAGATACTTAACTGTATTAACTTACTTTGTTTCTCTTTTTTTGGAATTGGTCTTGTCATTATTAGAACAAGTGGGGGATTGTTATAATTTATGAGAATTAAATGTCCAATTGGTGTCCAAAATGACAAGAAAAGTGGTAGAGAAGCAACACTTCGTAAAGTGTTGTTGCGGAATAAAAATAGGTAATGGTTGGAAACATGATAACTTTTGGTTTAAATGTATTGTTTCATCAAGGGTCGCAACCTTGTGAAACAACACATGCGTGCCTATAAATACCTCATTCCGAAATTCAGAAAATGATTACAAACCAAATATTCTCTTGTACAAAATTTCAAACACTCTTCGCTACATAATCGAATTTTCGTCGGTCTTGCGCAGACTCGATAAAAAGTTGAATTATTCTGGTATTCCTGCGTTCCAACTCTAAGACATTTTGGAGAGTGCTTGAAATACTTTTAAGTAAAGTGATTTCGTTCACAATTCTAACCTCGGTGCAATCCATTCGATTTAAAGAATTTTTCAATATATATATATATATATATATATATATATATATATATATATATATATATATATATATATATATATATATATATATATATATATATATATATATATATATATATATATATATATATATATATATATATATATATATATATATATATATCCGCTATTTTTTTAGTAACATATTAATATTAGTTTAATATAGATATATAAGTTATGTAGTTATGTATTTGGAGCTGTGTTGCCATTCCCAATATTCGAAAAAATATTGATATTAGTTAAAATGAAACAAATATTTTTTATGTAGTTGATTAGTTAAAATTACTTTTTTTGCGTTTAATATAATGGTTTAAAAACTTAAATATAAATATGTTTTAAAATAAACTATAATAATTTTTATATTAGCAATAATAATATTTGTTAGTGAAACAACTTAAATAATGATTAGTCAAACTACTAAAATATTGGTTATTGAAAAATTAAGTCAAAATTTATTAATCATTAGTTTAACTCTATAAAAGAAGTGATAAATAATATGGTAACAAAAGTCTTTATGGATGAACCTTATATACATGATACCTATTGTTTAAGAAGGTATGTGTTTTGTTCATGTCATTTTGATACATATTGACAAAATCTTGATAATTTTTTGGATATGATGTAAAAAAATGATCAAACTTAAAGATCATGTATTGAATTTTTTTTCTTTTTTCAAAATACGTAGTGAAGGAGATTGTTAAAGACTTATGGATAGATATTTTGATAATTGTGAAGGTGTCTATGAGAGTATAGATATTTTGATAATTGTGAAGGTGTCTATGAGAGTATAATGAATAAGAACACCGCCTGATGTCATGACTATTTCAAACTAATTTCTAATTGTTGTTTGTTAAGAATTATGTGGTTTATAGATTTTGAAAGAAAAGCTTGAAAAAAAATTAGTTATGAAATTCTCATATAATAAGATAGTGTATAGATAGTAATAATTGGTGTATGTACGTTAAGATGAAATGAATGAGATAGAATTGATAAAAGTTTTTGAATTTGGATTTATGTAGTACTTCCTCCGTCTCAAAATGAAAGTCTATTAAGATTGTTGTATAAAAAATTAAGAAAAGTAATGATTGAATAATTAAATTGATTAATTTTACAAAACTATTTTTAATTATTATTGGTTGCTATAAAGATAGTGTAATATAATATCTTGAAAGTTGTATAGATAATATTTATTAGGGATAAAGTTGGTAAGAAATAATTATTATTGTATTGAAAATGTAAAAAGACTTTTATTCTGGGATAAATTTTTTTTACTACTCTTATTTTGAGACGAGGGAATAAGAAGTTCACGTGTGAACATGAATGAGACAGATTCGATAAAAGTTGTTGTATTTGGATTTATGTAGTAATAAGTTCACGTGTGAACATTATGTAGATATATGATGACATCACTTTTAGAAGTTAATGTGTAAGTATTATATGCATGAATGATAGCAACACTTTTACGATTCACCTCGTTACCAAATGTATTGTAACTTGTGTAAATGCAAAGCTCAGTTAGACGAGATAACTTGGTCAAGCAAGAGTCGGAAAAGTTGCACCTAACATTGTCACGTATATGTTGAGTGTAAAACCAAAATATTCCTAATGGTGTATTCTTGAATCGGCCGTGAATATTATTATATAATCGGGCTCATTAAATATAATAGAGTAGTTAGTATAATAGTACTATTAGTGAGATCTGCTGAGCTGACATTCTGTTATAACAACTCAGTCAGTTTGTTAGATCCAGCTAGCACTGTGTTCACTCTATATATAGAGTCTCTCTTGTATCATTTCAGTTTAATCAACACAATGAGAGTTTATCAATTCTTTTCATTTCTCTCTAGTTTAACTAACTCTATCATGGTATCTAGAGCTTAAGATTTTTTTTCGATCCATGGATTCTCTTTTCCCTTCTTCACACATGAAGTTATCTCATCTCATTTCCGTCAAGCTTGATGACAAGAACTTCAAGCAGTGGAAGCAGCAAATTGATAGTGTTGTTCGCGGTCATCGCTTACAACGATTTGTTACAGTTCCGGTGATCCCTCAGCGTTCACCACTCGATTCTGATCTAGCATCTCACGGTGCGAATTCAGCGTATCTGGAATGGGAGCAACAGGATGCACTCATCTGCACCTGGCTTCTTTCCACCATCTCCGATTCGTTGCTTCCTAAGCTTGTGGATTGCACGCATTCTTGGCAAGTCTGGATTGAGGTTCATCGTTACTTCAACACGCTTCTCTCCACCAAAGCTCGTCAGCTGCACTCTGAGCTTTGCCGTCTCAAGAAAGGCACGCTCTCTGTCACTGATCTCATGATTCGTGTGTGCGACATCAGTGAAGCTCTAACTTCGATTGGAGATTTCGTTCCCTTGCGAAACCTAATTGAGATTGTTCTCGATTCTCTACCTGAGGAGTTTGACTCCATTGTTGTAGCGGTGAACAACAAAGAGGAAGTTAGTTCGTTAGAAGAACTGGAGTCGTCGCTTCTTGCACATGAATCGCGTCTGGAGATGCATCGCAAAGCTGCGACGATGGAGCCTGCAACGGTGAATCTCACTCAGAATGAACCACCACTGTCTGCGACTGCTCTGGTAGATCAATCCACACCTGACGCGTTTCCTCAAGGAACAAGTCATGTAACTGCTCATGCTGAACACCATGGTAACAACTCACGTGGAGGTCGTTTCGGTTGTGGAGGTGGCCGTTATGGCCGTGGCGGAGGTCGTTTCAACAAAACGTGTCAGATCTGTCACAAATCTAGACACGAAGCATCTGTTTGTTATTTTCGTTACGCCAACTCTGGTGGAGCTGCGTATGCGTCTCAGAGGCCTTCATCCAATCCTTATTTCATGACACCCCGCGCCATCTATCCTCCCCAGTATGGCTATTCTGCTCTCAGAGCTGCTCCTCCCAGACCGTCTCCACCTCAAGCTTTTTATGCAGGAACTGAAGCTCAATTTAATAATCAGTGGTGGTATCCAGATTCAGGTGCATCTCATCACGTCACTCCTGATGCCTCAAATTTGACTGATTCTATTTCGTTGACTGAAACTGAGCAAGTCTTCTTGGGGAATGGCCAAGGTTTAACCATTAACTCAGTTGGTTCCATGAACGTTTCCTTACCTAACAACCCTAATCTTTCCCTTGCTCTTAACAATCTCTTGCTTGTTCCACATATTACTAAGAATATGATGAGTGTGAGCAAATTTGCTCAAGATAATCATGTTTTCTTTGAATTTCACCCTCAATTATGTGTTGTTAAATCTCAGGCTTCATCTGAAGTGTTACTGCATGGGACTGTTGGAGGTGATGGCCTCTACAAGTTCCCCAACCCTGCCACTCAGTTGTCAAAGCTCTCTCCAAGTTCTTGTTCCAATTCTGCTCCATCTGCCTCTAGAAATAAGTGTAGTGCTAGTTGTAATGTTTCTTATTCTTCTATAACACAAAACAGTAGTGATCTTAGCTACATGTCAAATTGTATGTCTCCTCGTCTTACTCCTTGTAATTTTGATCAATACAGTAATAATATTGTGAGCAGTTTTTCCAACTCTCCTTTACTTTATTCCACTACTTCTAGCACTGATTTGTCTTCACCACACTCAAATAGTTCTTCTGCTATTTCTTCTAATAAGTATGTTCTCTGGCACACTAGATTAGGGCATCCTACCCATCATGCCCTCAATGAAATTTTCAAACTATGTCATCTCCCTACCCTTACCAAACCACCTACAGAACTGTGCCATGCCTGTTGTCTTGGTAAATCTCATAGATTACCATCAACATTATCCACCACAGTGTACACTCAACCTTTTGAACTTGTTGTCTGTGATCTTTGGGGTCCTGCCCCTATGCTGTCTTCAGGTGGATACACCTACTTCTTGACCTGTGTTGATGCCTTTTCCAGATTTGTGTGGGTCTTTCCTTTAAGGATAAAGTCTGATACATTCACTCAATTCACTCAGTTTAAGAAAATGGTAGAACTGCAGTTTGGTTGTCCCATTAAATGTGTTCAAACTGATGGTGGAGGTGAATTTAGGCCTCTTACCAAGTATCTCACTGATCTTGGGATTGTCCATAGGTTTAGTTGTCCACATACACACCATCAAAATGGCCTTGTTGAGTGTAAACACAGGCACATTGTTGAAATTGGTCTTACTCTCCTGGCTCAGTCTAACCTTCCTTTGAAATTTTGGGATCATGCTTTTGTTACTGCAACCTATTTGATCAACAGAATTCCCAGCCCCACACTTGCAAATCTGTCACCTTATGCCAAACTTATGGCTAGGCCCCCTGATTACTCCTCTCTTAATGTCTTTGGATGCTCTTGTTATCCTTTTCTTCGTCCCTATAACTCTCATAAGTTGGACTATAGATCTCAAGAATGTGTCTTCCTTGGCTACTCTACTGCCCATAAAGGCTATAAGTGTCTTTCCTCAGATGGCCGTATCTACATCTCCAAAGATGTGGTGTTTCATGAATCTAAATTTCCATATTCTTCCATGTTTCTCACTCATTCCCCTTCTTCTACCTCTTCTTCCTCCACTTCAGGTGCTTCCTCTTGGACTGCATCTTCCTTACCTGTTTTTCTAATACCGGGTCCTGTGGATAGTCCATCTTCATCTTCAGGTCCCAGTCCCACTCAAGCTGTCACTCCCTTGTCCAATGCTGCTGACAATTCTTCTTCTTCTGCTTCTGGCTCCCTTTCTCTTGAACATTCCACTCCTCCGAGCCTGTTCCTCCCACTCCTTCTTCTCCCTCCTACTCTCCTGCTCTTATTCTTTCTGATATTGCTGAAGCCAGCACCATTTCTCCTTCATCCTCTCAAACAATTTCATCCAGGCCTCCTCACCATCATCCTTCTCTTCCTAAGCCCAAATTCAAAAGATCTAAAAATCAAACAATCTCAAACAATGTGCACCCCATGCAAACTAGAGCCAAAACAAGTCTTACTCTCCCTAGACTTCATCCCACCCTTCTTTTAACTAATATGGAACCAAACTCTGTTGATCAAGCCTTGGCTTCTCCTCATTGGCTCCAGGCCATGCAAACTGAATATCAGGCTTTAATGAGGAATCATACCTGGACTTTGGTGAAGGCACCTGACTCTAGGAAGCCCATTGGCAGCAAATGGGTTTTCAGGACCAAAGAAAATCCGGATGGTTCAATTAATAAATACAAGGCCAAGTTAGTTGCTGAAGGGTTTCATCAAAGGGATGGAAGTGATTTTCAGGAGACTTTCTCCCTAGTTGTCAAACCTGTCACAGTCATAATAGTGCTTTCCATTGCTGTTACAAATAACTGGGACATTCAGCAGATTGATGTGAATAATGCCTTCCTCAATGGCTCTCTTGAGGAAGAGGTTTTCATGCAGTAACCTCCTGGGTTTGAATCAGCTGACAAGACACTGGTGTGCAGGATAAACAAAGCTATTTATGGTATGAAACATGCTCCTAGGGTCTGGTTTGACAAGCTCAAGAGTGCTCTAGTTCAGCATGGGTTTCAGGCTAGTCGATGTGATCCTAGTCTATTTTTATTGCATCAAGGGAAACTTCAAATTATGATCCTTGTGTATGTTGATGATATCATCATCACAGGGAATTCTGCCCCTTTCATTGCCTCCTTGATCAAGCAGCTTAATGCCAAGTTCTCTCTTAAGAAGATGGGCCAGCTTGATTATTTTTTGGGAATTGAAGTTTCTCATTTGCCTACTGGATCATTACTGTTATCTCAAACCAAGTATATTACTGATCTTCTCTCCAAGGTTAATATGCTTGATGCTAAGGGTATGCCCACTCCTATGGTGTCTAGCAGCAAATTGTCTAAAGTTGGTTCTGACACTATAGCTGATCCCACTCAGTTTAGGTCAGTGGCGGGTGCACTGCAATATGCCACTCTGACCAGACCTGAAATATCCTTTGTTGTGAATAAAGTGTGCAAGTTTTTATCCAATCCTTTGGAGGACCATTGGAAGGCTGTCAAGAGGATTTTAAGGTATTTAAGTGGCACCCTTCATCATGGCTTGCTTCTTCAACCTGCCTCTACTCAGCAACCTTTGCAGCTGTTGGGCTTTTGTGATGCTGACTGGGCTTTAGACCCAGATGAAAGAAGATCCACTTCAGGAGCTTGTGTTTTTCTTGGTCCAAATGTTATTTCATGGTGGTCTAAGAAGCAGCAATCAGTAGCCAGGTCCGGTGCTGAGGCTGAGTATAAAAGTATGGCTCAGTTGGTTGCTAAATTAATCTGGGTTCAGTCCTTGCTTAGGGAACTTCAATGCCCTTTTCCAAGTGCCAAAAATACTGTGTGACAACTTAAGCATTGTTACTCTTGCTCACAATCCCATTCTTCATAATAGGACTAAGCACATGGAGCTGGATATCTTCTTTGTGCGTGAGAAAGTCCTCAGCAAGAATCTTTTTGTGGTTCATGTTCCAGCTCATGACCAATGGGCAGACATTTTAACTAAACCTCTATCTGCTGTTAAATTTGTGCCTCTAAGAGCTAAGCTGAAAGTGTTGAACAAGGATGACTTGATCAAGCAGCCATCAGCTTCTAAGGGGGACTAATAGAGTAGTTAGTATAATAGTATTGTTAGTGAGATCTGTTGAGCTGGCATTCTGTTATAGACAAGGTGACCTTCGCGTCGTATTTACTAAAGGGTCCTACTGCTAGGTGGTGGGAGAGTGCTTCCAATTTGATGATGGTACAGGGGGTTCCGAGAGTGTGGCAACAATTTAAGACAATTTTTATGGATAAGTATTTCCCGAGTTCCTTGAGGACACAAAAGGAGTTCGAATTTCAACAATTGAGGCAATGGAACATGACTGTGGCTAGTTATGCTGAGAAGTTTGAGAAATGGCAGCCTATTCTAGGCAAGCTATGTATGCCCCCTGATGAAAGGTGGAAAGTTGACCAGTTCTTGTTTGGATTAAGGGCCGAAATCTTGCATAGTGTCTCTCAAAGGGAGTTCACTACCTACTCCGAGATTTTGAGACAATGCTATGTTGCAGAACATAGTTTGATGAAAGTGCAAACAGAAGCAAGTGTCGGAAGGACGGTTTAAGGAGATAAGGGGAGAGCTAGTCAATCTTTTAGGCCGAGGCCTTAACCCTTCAAGGGGAAACAGGTGTCAAGTCCTAGATCCAGTGCTCCTCCTTCTTGCTCCCGATGCCATAAGAATCATTTTGGAAGATGCAATCCGGGTGCCATGATTTGTTTCCTTTGTCAGAGAGAAGGACATTTTTCTTGAGATTGTCCTTAGAAGAAGGACCAAGTGCAAGCGAGAGTTTATACTATGGACGCTAGGAAGAAGAAGGGAGAAAATTCCTTGATTATGGGTAATTGTCTTGTTAACAATCATCCTTGTCTTGTTTTATTTGATTGTGGAGCCACACATTCCTTTATATCTACTAGTTGTGCGAAAAGACTTGGGTTGTGGGTATTTCCTTTGTCTCCTCCAATGGTGGTTACTGCCGCCATGGATGAAACTGTCGAGACGCCCCTTAAGTGCGAGAATTGTACGTTGTCTGTGGATGGTAGGATCTTTCAGATTGACCTCATTTGTTTGCCTCTTAAGAAAATTGATGTTATCCTAGGAATGAATTGGTTGTCCGCTAATTCGGTGTTTATTGGATGTGAAGAAAATTTGATCCTTATTCCCTCGTTGAAGTGCCTCCGAAGGATGTTTTGACAATAATCTTAGAAGGTACGGTTGGAATGGTAAATTTTCAGTTTGAACAAGAGAAGTCTGTTTTGCTTGTCCTTACTAAAGAGGAGAGTAATGACCAGCATGTTTTGAACATTCAGATAGTTTGTGAATTTCCTGATGTTTTTCCTGAAGATGTCACTTCCTTACTGTTGCACCCCAAAATTTGCCATCACAAGACAAGACTTTGTGTACTAAGAGGTTCACAAGGTTCACAAGGTTCACAAGACATCTTATGAGGTTCACAAGACATCTTATGAGGTTCACAAAGACATCTTATGAGGCTCACGAGGTTCACAAGGTTCACAAGACCTCTCATGAATTTCATGAGGTTCACAAGGTTCACAATTAGTCAGAAGATTTGACATTTCCCTCAGACAATGCATCCTCCTAAGCAGTGCATCCAAAACTAGGGTTTTGACTTTAATCAGGCTAAATGGACTTCCAAGACTTCAAGTGAGCTTCATAACATATTATATGTGTTTTAAGAATCCCCATGACAAGTTTCAAGACTTTTCCCAAAGGTTTGCTCAGTCAGATGATCAGATAAGTTAAAATCAGTCAAAGTAGTTAAAAAGTCAAACTGAGGTCAACTGTGGTCAAACCAAAGTCAAACTTCATGATTTTTTGCCAACATCAAGTATATGAAGTAAAATTCATCATTTGATCAAGGGTTGATCATGATTCATCAAGGAGATTCCAGATCATCAAGAATCAGGGGTTTCTAAATTAGGGTTTCCTCAGGAAAAGTCAACTGAACTTTGACCAGCCATAACTTTCACATGCTTCATCAAATTTTTCCCATCCAAAGCTCATTTTAAAGTAAATTGAATTCTCTACAACTTTGTGTCTCACAAGCTAATCCCAAAAATGCTTCATTTGGAAGGTATGAGCTAAGACATTATAGGTCCTTTTAAAAGTCAACAAAAAGTCAACAACTTCAAAAGGGTGTCGCTCCCGATAAATGAAACAGGGTCAAATAAAGGTACAGACGCGAACGGTCGGCGAGAGGGACAATGAGAACACACAGCCGTGAACTCACTGGAGAATGAATAGAGTCGCCAGCTAGGCATTTTTATCCCGGAGGAAAGGTAATGCTGCATAAACCTAGAAAGAGATGGATAAGACGGTTGCGAACCAGAGAGACTGAGAAAGGGGGTTGGTTACAACCTGGGAAGGTATTAGCACCCAGATTGTCCGTCGTACTCGACGGGATCCACGCTTAAAAGATTTGTGTTTTAAAGGGGTAGTGTCAGTGCAATTTGTGTGTAAAATGGCTGGAAAGAGATGTACAGGTGTCAATGCATGAGTGATGTGAAGTATGAAAGTGTCAGTGTAAGAAAGGAATGAAATGCTCAAGAGCATGAGGCTAAAAGAATGAGGCTAGAAAGAGGGGGAATATACAGAGACTTTTGTTCGATAACTGTTAAGTTATGCCTACGTATCCTCTCGTGCAATGAGGAAGTCAGAACACCGTAGTTCGACCCAAAGAGACTGAAAGATGAATTGACTTGTGAACTGCTTACTTGTCTATGCTCAAGTGTATGACCTGTCTGGCTCAGGTGCAAACTGTCTTGCATTAGACGGAAGAAGCAAGTTCTCGTTTGTGAGTGAAGATGATGAGAAAAGAATCCCGGAGGAGACGATTATTGTTTGTTTTTGTGTTTTCAGTCTTTTATTGCTTTTGGAAGTTTGTCATAGATTAATGAGCTTAAGCCTAAACCAATGGGTTAGCAAACTCATCACATCTTCCCTCTGATTAGGGGTAATGAGAATACCTTAAGTGTGAAGTCAGATTCTCACACTTAATTACCTTTGGCATAGGATTAAGATCATTAACCTACTTGTGATTATTTAGATGTTTTTGGTGTTTTTGTTTAGTGTTGAGTAATGAGGTTAAGCCATAATCAGGGATTAAACAGACTCATTACACCATCCTAATAGAAGGATAATAGATGAGAATGTTTAAGCTGAGGAAAGCTCCTCAACTTAATCCATGATTAGGGATTAAACTCATGACAAAACAAGCCTTTGATTAAGTGGATTTTATTCAATGATATGATGAAGAAGTGATTTTTAGGGTTTGTAAGACAACTTGAGGGGGACTTGTCCATTAACACTAGGGTTAGTCCTTCTTAACCACTTAAGGAAGAATTAGAACCCTAATGCAAGGCCCAAGTTACAAGTGTGATGTCTTGATGATTATTAGATGGATTGATTAAGATATTTAAACACATTAAGGGTTTAACACGTAGGATTAAAGTTATACACTCCATCCTAAGATAAGGATGCAAGCATAAGCTTAATCACAAAGCCTTAAAGCCTTTAGGGTTTAGTCCCTGATTATGAGATGAGAGGAGAAGACTCAAAGAGACACAAAGGTAAAACTAAGAAGGGGGGACTAATCAAAACCCTAATCATTGTCATGCTTGGTTGTTCCTAAGGTTTGTGAGGTTTCCAAGAACAATCTTCAAAGGCCACCAGGAAGTAGATGAACAGGATCAAGAGAAGCAAAGTGACTTGCTTCATTCAAGAAGTCAAGTCACTTGAAGAAAGAAAGTGGGAGAGACAAGAATGAGCAAGCTCAATCTCAAACACATATAGAAATGCAGCAATGGATGCAAGAGAGATGAAAAGAAAAGTTATGAGAAGTGAAGGCAGATTCACTTCTCAAGTTTACTTACCACCTGAAATGTTAGAAAGAAATGCAATGCAATGCCAAATGAAATGAAATGGTATGATGCTAACCAAAACCAGAAGCACATATGTGATGCTAATGATGCTATGTAATGCTAGGAACATGAGGCAAGGCATGGAGATGCTCATACAAGTTCATGGATGCAAATGATGCAAGCTTAGAAGCATGGATACACATGAAAAGTTAGGAAGCATACAAAGCATACAACATGGCAAATATGTAATGCAATGATCAAACATACTTTCTACATGTCTTATGATGTCAAATGAATCAAATGGAGGCATGGAATGGCATGGCAAGCCATGTTATGCAAGAGAATGCAAGAGGTATGCAAATGAAAGCCCAAATTAGGGTTTATGGATCAAACAACAAACAAAAACCAAAAACAGAATCAAACCCTAATATAAAAAATGGAAAATGCCACCCAAAGAAACCCTAAACCTATACTAAACCAAAGTCCAAAGGGGGGCTCTCAACTCTTAACCAATCTCAAGTTATGATTTTTCAAAGTTATTAGGGTTTTTAGGGTTCCTAAACAAAAGAAATGCCAAACAAATTGAAAATGCAAGATCAAAACATGGCCATTTAATCCTTGAAACTACATGCTAAACACAAAACAAAGCAAAAAGAACCAATGTCCAACTCTTCTTAGATAGGCAGAAATGAATTTTTGAACTTATGATCAAAATAATGCACCAAAAATGATTTAATTCAATGGAAAATTCTCAAAATGCATCAAGATCAAAAAAGAAATTTGGTTTGAAGGTTGGACAATGTTTCTAAATGTCTTAGAACATTTCATGAATTTTTGTGTGATTTTTAAATACCTAAAAGTATTTTTAATTAATTAATTTCCATTAATCAATTAAAAATAATCCTTTAAATATTTAAAAATAATTTTTTAATGATAAAAAATAAAATAAAAATATTTTTGTGTTTACAAAATTAATAAAACTCAGAGGAAAAAGTTTCATAATTTTTGAACCTTTTTTACTATTTTTAAATAAATGTGCAAATAAAATGAAAAGAAAATGAATTAAAATCAAATAAAAGGGAAAGTAATCAGGATGGAAGGCCAGGATTGGGTCTGGATTCAAACATGTTGACCACGCGCGTTTTTGAAAGGCCAGGATCGCTTCTGATCAAATTAATTAAATTATGATTTAATTAAATTTAACACGTGGATTAGGGCATAATGACTTGATCTGAACCATCCATTCGCGCGGGGAGTCAAACATTTCAACGCATCCAAAGGTCCAAATTCAAACTGGAGTTAATTACGTGATTAGGGCACAAATCACTTTCAGGTGGCCGGAGAAGACTTCCGGTCGTCTTCTCCGGCCAGCATCTCCCCTGAAAATCCCCAAAACCCTAAAAAACTAACTAAAATGAAATCTAAGAATTGGGAAATGTTCTCCAACCACTCACGAATCAAAACCCTCTCTCAAAACAAATTTAAAATTCCTAATTAAGCTGAATCGAGGAAAATAAGAACTAGGGCACGCAAGTTTCAGAAGCTAATTAAATATTCATTTCGAAGCCATTTCAAAAACTAAAAGCATATTCATGATCAGGAAGGCATAAAGAGTAAGCTTAGAACAAGAAAAATGATTTCTGGAAAAATGTTTTTCAAGCTACCTGAGATTCGAAGCTTTCACTCTGATGACTTTCTGGCCACTTCCTTCAGTGCAATCCACTCCACTTGATCCCCAGATGATGTTTGAATGCTCAAAAGGAATTTATGTTGGCTGGATGAGAAGTTTGACAAGCTTCTGCTCAAGCTCAGTCAGAAATGGCAATGGAGTTTCAGGCAGTTTCAGGCCATGGTGAGTGGTTGTTTGTGATCCAGATGATGTGTGGAGAAGGTCTGTGGTGTTTGTTTTGATGTTTGTGAGCTAGGGGGGAGATTCGAATGGAACTGCGAGTTGAGGTGAAGAATGGCAGTGGGGTGTTCTTGCTTGTTTCAGGCCTGGCTTTTGGTGGTTTGAGGTCTATCAAGTGTGGTGAGATGAATGATGAAGATGGTTTTAGTGTCCTGAGCTTGTGGAGGCAGATTCGAAGGCTTATGCAAAAGGGAGTGTTTTTGTGAATGTGTTGAATGAGTGTGTTTCAGCCTTGCTAGATGTATGGAATGGCTTGCCAAATGATAATGTATTTTAATCCCATAGGTCAGATGATGTGACCTGGCCTATGGTGATTGGTAAGTTTGCTTTTGCAAAAAGTCAAGTTTTGTGTAAGGCAAGTATGGCTCATGATCTAGGCAAGTACATGGCATGGGCTATGCGCAGCACAATGAGGGGAAAGGGCTAGCTTGGTTCAGCAGCCAATGCATCAAGTTGGTGAGATGAAATGAGTGGTTTTGCAACTTGTTACAACTTTGGTTCACATGTGATTCTCTTTATCCAACCAAACCTAAACCATGGGCATTCTTGGTTCATTCTGAATTTTGTGACTTATAGAATGTTTGCATACTGGTTTGAAGTGAATTAGAGGTCACAATTGACTTTGGTTCATGATTTTGCAAAGTTCTCACTTGAAGCATGCCTTGAAAATCAATGATTTTTGCCAACTTTGTCACACCATAACTTTTGATCCAAGAAGAGTTTGATCATGTTCTTGTACTTTTTGAAAAGGGAAAGATGAGATCTACAACTTTCATGACCAAAGTTTTTCCATTTGAGGCATTTTTGGATCAAGAATCAAGGCTTGAAAAATGACCTAAAATGAAGCATTCTTGAAAAGTCAACTATGCCCAAAAAGTCAACATTTGCAAAACTTCCAAATTCTTGATTTCTATGAACTTCAACCTTCTTCCATGATCAAATAAAGATCATATACACTCAAAATGATGAAGATCACCCATTGGTTGGGTCATTGGGGGCCTCAGATGCCCTGATTTTGCACTGACTTGTCCAGAAAGTCAACTCTTGATCAGATGACTTCCCCATGGAATTTCTTCATGAAACTTGATATGCATACTCCCTATACCATATAGAGACCAATGGAAATAAGAATGACCAAAAAAATTGGAGTTATGGCCTTTGAAACCAAAACCCTAATTCCAGGTCAACTATGCAGTCAAACTTGGCTCTGCATCCACTCAAACCTAGTTCTTGTGATTCTTTTGAAATCTTGACCTTGAGAGGATGTACTATGATGCTTGAACACATGTAGACCCCTTTGAATTGATTGGTTGCCTTTGGAGTGGCTCAAGATGCCCTGAGATTGCTCAGATCACAAACCCTAGGTGCAGATGACTTAGAATCTATGCAGTGAATCAAAATTGTGATATGAGATGGCATGATTGTGTTTATGCATATGAGAATGATCACAAGCCATGGTGTGAATGGGTGAGGGCAAATTTGGGGTGTTTACAGCTGCCCCTATTCAAACATGAGTTAGCTGTGCAGGATGTAAGCAACGGCTTAACAGGCAAACAAGATAACTTGTGGTTGAATACCAAAGACAGTCCAAAATTTGCACTCACAGAATGAAGAAGAAAAGGGATATAGATTGTAAAAGAAAACAAAGTATATTGTAAAGTGGGAGACGGAGAGCGACCGTCGAGCAGCGGACGACTGCTGGGCAAGGAGCAATGACGAGGACGGCCGACATGCTGGGGAAAGTGTGTGAAGTAAAGCGATGACGGGGACGGCCGACATGCTGGGGAAAAGGTAAAGCTAAGACGGGGACGGCCGACTAGCTGGGGAATGTCAAAATATGATGGGGACGGCCATCAGGATAAAGCTGTAAAATGAAACATGATGGGGACGGCCATCAAGTTCATAAAGGTAAAGTAACCAACGATGGGGACGGCCATCGGGCTAAAAAGGAAAAGGGACCACGACGGGGACGGCCATCGGGTTAAAGAATAAATGAAATAAACAGATGATGGGGTACGGCCATCAAAGGTGAAGGACGATCACCTAGCAGGGGACGGCTGCTCTGTTGGGGATAAAAGAAATATGATGGGGACGGCCATCAAAGGTGGAGGACGACCACCTGGCAGGGTACGGCTGCCGAAAATATCGCGACATTGGACGAATGCCGGATAAAAGGGTCAACGATGGGGGACGGCCATCGGACGAGCATGATGGAGGACGACCATCAAGAAGTGGAGGAAGACCACTCAGCAGGGTACGGCTGCTCTCGGGGCTTATCATGACATAGGGCGAATGTCAGATAACCAAAATCAACAATGGGGACGGCCATTGGATAGAATGATGAAGAACGATCATCAAAGGGTGGAGGACGACCACCTAGCAGGGGACGGCTGCTAAAAAGATCAACGATGGGGACGGCCATCGGATGAGCATGATGGAGGACGACCATCAAGAAGTGGAGGACGACCACTCAGCAGGGGACGGCTGCTCTCAAGGTTATCATGACACAGGACGAGTGTCAGATAAAAGAAAATGCTTTGTTGGCGATCTACTGGGGATATAGTGAACACGGACGAGCGTTCACAACCAAGAAAGGAAAGTATAAGTGTTTGGTATTGTGTATAGATTAGAGATGCGGACGAGCATCCTTAAGACTATGATACGGACGAGCATCATGTAGAAACAAACTGACGCATGTTCAGAGATGATGATACGGACGAGTATCAACGGGTTAACAAAGAACACGGACGAGTGTTGAATCCGAAGGGACTCTTCTGAGGGAATAGTAGACACGGACGTGTGTCTATATCCAAGAAGACATAAGTGCTTTACACAGTGTATGGATTAAAGATGCGGACGAGCATCCTTAAGATTATGATACGGACGAGTATCATGTAGAAACAAACATTAGACGCAATGTTCTGAGATGATGATACGGATGAGTACCAACTGGTTAACAAAGAACAAAGACTACTGTTGAATCTGTGGGGAGATAAGTGGTGGTGTATACAAGATACGGACGAGTATCTGTATAAGTGTATCATGAATAGTGAGTATATATAGATGAGTGTTTCAACTGCTGGGGAGAATGACACGGACGAGTGCCAAGAGAGAAAAGTGTAATACGAACAAGTATCTGCTATACAAAGTCTAGGCGACTGCGCTGGGGAAATGACACGGACGGGTGTCAGGAAAGTGTATATATAGGTATGTGTGGGCGCAAAGAGGATTTCTTTGGCTTTCTGCTGGTAATATGACACGGACGGGTGCCATGAAGTATCCGTGATACGGGTGATTTGTTATAAAGAGTGTTCTGGCGACTTTACTGGGGAGAGGTGACACGGACGGGTGTCAAGAGGTGCCTATACTGGTGTTTGTGATTTGTGAGGCAACTGCTTTTGCTGGGGACTCTGGTGGATTTTGGGGGAAGTATTCTGTATTCTGATGAATGACTATTATTCACAAGTGTTGATTCCGAACATGGCTTATGATTATGCTATGCGTTTGTTTTTTTGCCGTAATGCTCCGTATTAGACGGAATGCTACGCTCTGAGGGGAAATATGATGTAAATGCCATGATTATGCAAAGGTACAGATCGGGATTCGGATCCCGTTGTCGTGAAGATCTCTTGGTTGATCTGTTTGAGGCGAACCTCCCAGCTGGGGATGAGATCATTGGTAGATCTGATGAGAGGTATCTGCTTGGGGATACAGGTCACTGATTTGACATATCCTTGTAATGTGGAACCCAGCTGGGGTTTGTAGAGGCTCCCTTCACTCTATTGTGATCTTCTATGCACTGCTCTTCTGGATAGAGGCTGGAACTCTGTGGGGAGATGGTTCCCTGACTTCTGTACTCAGCTGGGGAATTTTACGAGAGGCAACTCAGCTGGGGATAGAGCAATTCGGATGCTGAGATCTTTTGTTGATTTGCCAGCTTGCTGGGATGAAGCTTACATGCCCCAAGTTGCGTCCTGTATACCTGCGATCCTGCAAAGATAAGGAAACGCACAAAAGGTCCCGAGGTATCCTTTACTGGATTCCGTCATAGGAGTTAAGTACTTTCGAGAGTAAGTATATTCCCTGTAAGCATGTGTTTTATTATTTTTGGGAGAAAAACATCTATACTTATGCAATTGATTTAGAAACACCAGACATCCTTTGCAAATAAAAATATACAAAACGAAACATGACTGAAAAATCTGATTTTACTAATTCATGTGCCCTGAATTGGCAAGATACAGTCAAAGAAACATATCTCCTGAAATGAGGAGACTGTTACAAATTGAGAAACAAGGTGCTGGCAGTGTTGATGACGCTTTAAGGAGCTTCCTCTTCTGCTATGACTCGTATGACAACGACGTTCTTCTCGTCTTGCTTTCTGAAGGAGGCTGATTCTGATTGGAGCTTGATCCTGTTGAAGCTTTCCAAGTTGTAAGTGATACAGACGAATTCAGAATGCAGTTGTTCGCTTATTCCCTTATTTTGCATGGATCGCCCTTTCGGGTTTTCAATCCATCGGGATACCCATTTTTGCCTGAGTTGTCCAATGCGGCTTTTCAACTCAGCGGGTGTACATCTTTTCATTTATTTTCCCTTATTTTTGCCCGAGTCTTTTATTCTGTTTTTGACTCGTCGGGATGCCCTATTTTTGCCTGGACTTACATTCTGTTTTTATGTCCAGCGGGTCATTTTATCCGAAGTATTTTTTAACTGCATCTGAATTCACAGGGGACGGGAAGTCTTCACCATCCATAGTGCTGAGCATCAGTGCTCCACCAGAGAAAACTTTCTTTACCACGTATGGTCCTTCATAATTTGGAGTCCATTTGCCCCTGTGGTTTGTATGAGGAGGGAGGATTCTCTTCAGCACAAGATCTCCCACTTGGTACTCTCGGTGCCTGACTTTCTGATCGAAGGCCTTCTTCATTCTTTTCTGATACAATTGCCCATGACAGATTGCAGCCAATCTCTTCTCTTCAATCAGACTCAGTTGCTCGTATCGGGACCTAACCCACTCTGCTTCACTCAGTTTAACATCCATCAAGACTCGCAAGGAGGGTAATTCAACTTCAACTGGTAGGACTGCTTCCATACCATACACGAGTTGATACGGTGTTGCCCCAGTGGATGTTCTGATTGACGTGCGATACCCATGCAAAGCAAACGGTAGCATTTCATGCCAGTCTTTGTAAGTGACTACCATCATCTGCACAATCTTCTTGATATTCTTATTTGCCGCCTCAACAGCACCATTCATCTTTGGTCTGTAAGGAGAAGAATTGTGATGTTGAATCTTGAAGTCCCGGCACAGCTCTGCCATCATTTTGTTGTTGAGATTGGAACCATTATCAGTAATGATTCGCTCGGGAACTCCATATCGACAGACGATATCTCTTTTCAGAAATCGGGCTACCACTTGCCTTGTAACATTTGCATATGAGGCTGCTTCAACCCACTTGGTGAAATAGTCAATGGCGACCAAGATGAATCTGTGGCCATTTGAAGCAGTCGGCTCAATCTTGCCAATCATATCAATGCCCCACATAGCAAAGGGCCAGGGTGAAGACATGATGTTCAAAGGATTGGGAGGCACATGCACCTTATCTGCGTATATCTGGCATTTGTGGCATTTCCTGGCATAGGCACAACAGTCTGCATCCATTGTGATCCAATAATAGCCTGATCTTAACAACCTCTTAGCCATTGCATGTCCTCCAGCATGGGTACCAAAAGAGCCTTCATGCACTTCATGCATCAACAAATCTGCTTCCGTTTTGTCAACACATCTGAGGAGTACCATATCAAAGTTCCTCTTGTATAAAGACCCATCAGTGTTCAGAAAGAAACTTCCAGCAAGCTTTCTCAAAGTCTTCTTATCATTGGAAGATGCCCCAGGCGGGTATGTTTGATCCTCCAAGAAGCACTTAATGTCATGGAACCAAGGCTTATCATCTTTGACAACTTCCGCTGCAAATACATATGCTGGTCTATCAAGTCTCGATACTGAAATCTGCGGTACAAAGTTAGCAGCTTGAACTTTGATCATGGACGAAATGGTAGCCAAGGCATCTGCAAACTGATTCTCGTCTCGAGGGATATACTCAAGCTTGACTGTTGTGAAGAAAGTCAATAACTTCCTTGTATAATCCCTGTAAGGTATCAGATGATCCTGGTGGGTGTACCATTTGCCGTTGGTTTGATTGACTACCAAAGCTGAATCTCCGAATACGGTCAATGTCTTGATCCTGAGGTCAATGGCTTCCTCAAGACCCATAATGCAAGCTTCGTATTCAGCTTCATTGTTAGTGCAGTTGAAAGTGAGCTTTGCCGAGAACGGCATGTGAACTCCTTTGGGTGTAATGAGTACTGCACCAACACCACGACCATTCATGTTAACAGCCCCATCAAACATCATAGTCCATTCTTCTTCCGGGTCGGGCCCTTCAGTGTGAACAGGCTCTTCGTGATCTTTTGTTTTAATGAACATGATGTCTTCATCAGGGAAGTCAAATCTCATAGGCTGGTAGTCATCAATGGGTTGCTCAGCAAGATATTCAGATAGTACACTGCCCTTGATGGCTTTCTGGGAAGTGTACTGGATGTCGTATTCTGTGAGAATCATTTGCCATCTTGCAACCCGTCCGGTAAGCGCTGGCTTCTCAAATATGTACTTGACTGGGTCCATATTCGAGATCAACAAAGTAGTGTGGGTCAACATATACTGTCTCAGTCGGCGAGCAGCCCACGCTAAAGCACAGCAAGTTTTCTCGAGCAGTGAATAACGCTGTTCACAGTCGGTAAACTTTTTGCTTAGGTAGTATATTGCATACTCTTTTCGACCAGACTCGTCATGCTGGCCTAGCACACATCCCATTGACTCTTCTAATACTGTCAAGTACATGATTAGAGGTCTTCCTTCAACTGGAGGCATAAGGATCAGAGGTTCTTGCAAATACTCCTTGATCTTGTCAAAAGCCTTCTGGCAATCTTCGTTCCACCTGACCGTCTGTTCTTTTCTCAACAGCTTGAACAAGGGTTCACAGGTTGCTGTGAGGTGAGATATAAATCGTGAGATATAGTTCAATCGACCTAAGAACCCTCGAACTTCTTTCTCAGTTTTCGGTGCAGGCATCTCTTGGATGGCTTTGACTTTATCAGGGTCAACTTCGATCCCTTTCTCGCTTACAATAAATCCCAGCAGCTTACCGGATCGCACCCCGAATGTGCATTTGTTGGGGTTCAACTTCAGTTGATACTTTCTCAGACGCTTGAATAACTTGAGCAGATTCACCAGGTGATCTTCCTCTGTAAGGGACTTGGCGATCATGTCATCCACATAACATTCGATTTCTTTATGGATCATATCGTGGAATAACGTTACCATAGCCCGTTGATACGTCGCACCGGCATTCTTGAGCCCAAATGGCATTACTTTGTAGCAGAACGTGCCCCAAGGTGTGATGAATGTTGTCTTCTCCATGTCTTCAGGTGACATCTTGATCTGGTTGTATCCTGAAAATCCATCCATGAAGGAGAATACCGAGAACTGAGCCGTATTATCTACCAATACATCAATGTGAGGTAAAGGGAAATCATCTTTCGGGCTGGCTCTGTTCAGATCCCGGTAATCAACACACATCCTTACCTTACCGTCTTTCTTAGGCACAGGTACTATATTAGCAACCCACGGTGGATAGCTGGTCACAGCAAGGAACCCGGCGTCCCACTGCTTTTGTACCTCTTCTTTGATTTTCATTGCCATGTCCGGACGAGTACGGCGCAGTTTCTGTTTGACCGGTGGGCATTCTTCTCTCAAAGGCAGCTTGTGCACGACAATATCGGTATCCAACCCTGGCATGTCTTGGTACGACCAAGCAAACACATCTACATACTCTTGAAGCAGGTCCATCAGTTGTCTCTTCACTGAGTCTTGCAGGCAGGCCCCGATTCTAACTTCTTTCACGTCTTCATCTGTACCAAGATTGATCACTTCAACCTCCTCCTGGTGAGGGGTAATAACCTTTTCCTCTTGTCTTAACAACCTGGCTAGCTCTTCAGGAAGCTCATATTCTTCATCAACCCCTTCATCAGCTTGATTGATTGGATTGTCAAAGTCATACGGAGTCATAGCCGTGCTGTTGTCGGTGCTGTCTGTAAGGCATTCTCTGCAAGGGTTAAGTTTGTTCATTTTAGTGATCTGATTTTAGTCTTATTTAAAAAGTGAAATGAAGTTGTCATTTTGAAAACACCGCCATTTATTTTTTGTACAAAAAGAAAACTGAAAAAACAGTGAGCAAAAAGGAAAAGACTCGTTTGCAAAAAGATGTCTGATATTTCATTAATTGATCTTGTTTGCACAAAAAGTACAGATGGCCCGATTACAAAATGAGTCTTGTCATCTTGGGCAAGATGCGAGACTTTGATGCATGCTTATAAAATACAGGAAATAATAATTACTCTGATCGAGTAACTCTTATAATTTCCTGGGAAGACCAGTTCGAGACACTGCTCCCCGGGACCTTTGGACGAATCCAGCTTTCCAGGTTGCGTTCTTCTTCCAGCTCGTCTTCCAGACAGTTGATAGCATCGGGGGTAAGCATCCCCCCACTGACAAAACCAGGCTCTCCAGCAGCCTTTGCTTGATGTTGAGTTGGTCTGTAACCCAACCCAAATTTGTCTTTCTTCTCCTCCACAGCTAAAACTTTGCCCCAGCCCAGGGCAGTTCCTTCCTCAACAACCTTCCGGGCTTGTTGGTATGATGACATGGAGGTTCCAGATACAGCAGATGCTTCATTCACATTCAAGGCTTCAAATCCTTGGCTCATTGTTTCATGGATCTCCCCATCCATTTAAATATACTTATAAGTAGCCAGATGGCTAACAAATATATCCTCCTCCCCACAGATTGTAACAACTTGGCCTTCCCACTCAAATTTTAACTTTTGGTGAAGGGTAGACGTTATTGCGCCGGCGGCGTGAATCCAGGGTCTACCCAACAAACAGCTGTAGGCGGGCTGAATGTCCATCACATAAAAGATAGTTTTAAAGGTCTGTGGGCCGATTGTCACAGGCAGCTCAATCTCTCCCAGAACCGATCTCTTAGAACCATCAAAGGCTCTTACCACCAGGTTGCTGGGTCTCAATGCCAGTCCATCATATTCTAGCTTCACCAGAGCCTTCTTTGGTAAGACATTAAGGGATGACCCTGTGTCTACCAGCACATGGGAAAGGACAGCTCCTTTGCATTCCATGGTTATGTGCAAGGCTTTGTTGTGGTTGCGGCCATCCGCTGTCAAGTCAATATTGGTGAACCCTAGCCCATTGCTAGCAGTAACGTTTCCAACCACGGTTTCCAACTGGTTGACAGTAATCTCTTCAGGCACGTAAGCTGCGTGCAAGACTTTGAGTAGTGCATTCCGATGGGCTTCGGAGCACATAAGCAGTGAGAGGATAGATATTTTGGATGGCGTTTGGTGAAGCTGATCCACAATTTTGTAATCACTCTTTTTGATGATCCTCATAAACTCATCAACTTCTTGATCGAACTGCGTCTTCAAGGCTTCTTTAATAGCTTGATCTTCCTGCACCGGGCTCTTTCCTTTTGCCTTGGCAGCAGCTTCTGCTTCGGCAGTAGGTCTTCGCATTGGTGGAGCAAAGAGACGTCCGCTTCGAGTGAAGCCTCCGCCTCCCCCCACATTATCTACTTGTGGTGCAGGTGTTGATGTTTCAAGAGTGATTCTTTTTCCTTCGCAGTATACGTCAGAGCCATAGTGCCAAGGGATGGCCCTATTGCTTTCATATGGTACTGGTCCAGGCACCGTGACAGTGACTGGACTAATTGCTGCTGCTGAAGGGACTGTAATTGTTTGTGGATCATAAAAGATTGTAACTGGTGCTCTGGTGGGAGCAGCACCTTTTGAATGGTAGGCAGAGTTGTTTTCAGGATCATAAAATATCGTGACAGTGGAGACATCTTCATGATTTGTTGCTGGTGTGGTAGGAAATATCGTCGGAAGAAATGATGTTGTTGTTGTAGAAGTCTCAAAATGGAGTGATGCTAAAGTTGTAGCAGAAAAATTTGTTGAAAACTGATCAGTTGAGATGATAGATGAAGTACTTGTTGATGAAGCCGAAGAATTGTCAGGAATAATAGTTGCTGCAGTTGTAGGAGGTTCTGAAACCGTTGCTGATGAGATTGCTGGATTTGTTGGAAATGATGTGGTGATCTGAAGTTGGCCACTCTGAATAAGGCCATCTATGCCATTCCTCAAATTATCGCACCCATTTACCGAGATATTACAGTAAGCACAACCCAATTCACACCCCGGGAACATTTGACATTCCAAGAGCTGAGCCTTGATTTCTACCAATGGTGTCCTGATCTGTCCCACACTGGTTATTAAATAAGACGGTTTGTCTTCTTCAATAGCGTTAATCCTGGGACCACCATGGTTTGGCATTGGGTTTTTATTGACATTGGGCGGTGGTGCGAAATTCAGAGCCTTGGAGTCTACCAGGTCTTGTACCTTCATATGCAGAGCCCTGCATTTTTCTGTACTGTGGCCAGGTGCGTTTGAATGGAAGGCACACCTAGCGTTGGAGTCATAGTTCCTTGGTAGACTGTTGGGATCCGGAGGTGCCAACGTTCTTAGCTCAACCAGGTTGAGTTTCAGAAGCTGTGGCAGCAATGTAGCGTATGGCATAGGGATCGGATCGATCACTCTGTTAGCTTGAGATGGCCTTTGTTGAAATGGCCTCTGTTGACTGTTGTTGTTGGTGTTGCTGTTGTTGTAATTTCTTGGAGGATACTGATTTTGCTGGTGGTACTGAGGTTGCGGCTGATAGTTTTGCTGAGGAGGTTGATAGACTGGTTGTGGATGAGCTGGAGCAGGGATGGTGACTGCTGCTATTGACCTTTGAACATATTGGGGCCTGCCCCTGTTGGTGTGGATGGCATTGGTCTCGCCAGTTCTTCTCGGGCCTGCAAAAGGCTTTCTTGTACTACTGGACGAGCTTGCACCATTGTCTGAGATCTTTCCCATTTTTAACAAGCTTTCAATTCTCTCCCCGGCTATGACAACATCTGCAAAGCTAGTGGAAGAGAAAGCTGCCAACCTGTCAATATATGTTCCCTGAAGGGTGTTCATGAACATATCTGCCATTTCCCGTTCAGACATAGGTGGTTGAACAGCAGCAGCCAGTTGCCTCCATCTCTGGGCATATTCTCGGAAACTCTCCCTTGAAGACTGTGACATTCCCATCAGGAGGGTCCTGTTGGGTGCCATGTCTAAGTTATACTGATACTGTCTGATGAAGGCCTCTGCCAGGTCCTTCCAGCATCTAATTGTTGCTCTTGTCAGATGGGAATACCACTCCCTCGAAGCTCCAGTCAAGCTATCTTCAAAATAGAACATCCACAATTTCTCGTCCATGGTATAAGCTTTTAATCTCCCGAGAAAAGATTGGAGATGGGTTCGAGGACAAGAAGTCCCATTGTACTTTTCAAAACATGGAGGCTTAAACTTGTGGGGAATCCTAACCCCGTCTACCAAGCCCATGTCCATGACGTCGAAGCCCAAAGAGTTTTGAGATTCTAAGGACCTTAACTTCTCAGCTATCTCATCCAATCTTCTATCATATGCTTCTTCACCAGCGCCCATTACTGTGAACTGGTCCTCCTGAGGATCCTCTTGAAGTACCCTAGCTGCGGTGGCAGTCCCTTGAACATTTGCCGGAATATTGACCTCAGGATGGAGGTGTGGCCCAAATACCGGGGGGTTGACGTGAGGTTGTACCCTTTCATTGTTACTGGTACCGGCAGTCCCTATATGTGGATCTTCTTGGTTCTGCCTTTCCACCATGGCCCTCAATCTTTCCTGGCTCTGAGCCATGTTGTTCATAACTTCCATAAACTGAGTCATTTGGTTCCTCATTTCTAGACTTTCATTTGCCATTTGATTTCTGACCTCAGTAAGGTCCTGCTGCATCTGATCCATTTGAATGCCCGGAAGGTTGTTTCGGGTTGGATAGCGGTGCGGACGGTTGAGGGGAAAAACTCGGCGCCTAGCAATAGTTCCTGATTTATCACAACAGAGGTTAGCAACAACAAAACAAAAACCTGCAAAACAAACAAAGGGTTAGCATGCAATGCAGTTATGCTTATTTGTTCTCAAGGTATCCGGTTTGGCCTTCAGTTTTGACCCTTCCAGACCCTTGAAGATGCTGTTGTTGTTGCTTGATGAAAGCTCAAATAACACAAATACATTACAGAAGGTGGAATAATACAACCTGTTCATTTTACAACACAAGCCCTCTAAGGGGTCAAAATACAGTACAAGAAAATAAAAGTACATGGAAAGAAAGCAACAACAAACAAAAAGATCAAACACCAAGACCAAACTCATCCTCACGAACTTCCTTGAGAAGTGCTTCGGTCACAGGATCAGCCGGACGCTCCGTGAGATTCCTGATGAGGAGATTCCGGGTCGTAACAGCTGTTGTTAGCTTCTTGTGCTGAGTTTGGTCCTTTGACCTCTTCACCCCTGCTTTGATCTTCAGTTCTGATATCTCCCTCTGGGCTGCTGCCAGGGCTTCTTGCTGTTCTTTTGCATTGGCTTCAAATTGCTCCATCTTGTCTTGAACTCTCTTGTCCTCTAGAGTACGAGCCTCGGTGATCCTGACCCACCGAGCCTGACTCTCCTTCAGATACAAGTCTGTCCTTGCTCTTTGGAATTGGGCTTCTTTGCAAGCATTCTTCAGGATTTTCTCTCCAGCCTTAGACTTTTTAATGTAATCCCCAGACTTCTCAATCTTAGTCGAATGCTCCACTTTCAATTTCTCCAACCTCTCAATCTCCCTCATACCTTCACTCCTCTCCCGGAGGGTCTTCTGCAAGGCCTGGGTTAGCTTCTCATTTCTTTCTTTCAAGC
This sequence comes from Lathyrus aphaca, assembly GCA_963966055.1. Classification (NCBI taxonomy): domain Eukaryota; kingdom Viridiplantae; phylum Streptophyta; class Magnoliopsida; order Fabales; family Fabaceae; genus Lathyrus; species Lathyrus aphaca. Next base: position 418,446,630 of record OZ014525.1, on the reverse strand, counting down.
TCTCAAACTCCTCCAAACTGATAGTGGCAGGGGGTGGTGCTGAAGATGACTCAGGCATGTCTTCTATGGTAACGGGCATTCCAGAGAATTGGGCCCTGGCACGGGACCACTCATAATATTGTGCTGATGCCACATTATTGCACTTCCCCAGAATAGTGACTCCCTTAGTTTGAACATTATCCCAGGCCCAGGCAGCCTGCCTAACAATAGTCAAACTAATCTTGTTCTCACAATAGAGGGTCTCAACCAAGTCCTGTGCCTTAGGAGTATGGACCAGTGCATAGCCCAGTTGTCGTCTAAACAGCAGAGGATTGTAATTGATACTACCCTTAACTCCTATCAAAGGAACATTAGGAAAATGCCCACAGCTGGTGATGATATCCCTGCCCTTGGTGCATTGAGTGCACCATCTGATGTCAGCTGAAGTCAGAACAGTGAGTCTCTTAGCCCAGTTGCTTTGCTGATGAGGGTTTAAAAATGCATCCGTCCTGGGTAGATGCCTGAGAAGCCAAGTGTGGAACAATGGAGCACAACACCTCACTAATCTCCCCCTCTGCTTTTCATTCCTCTGATGCACTGAATAGTAAAGATCCCCCAATAAAGTTGGCACTGGGTTCTTCAAGATGAACAGATGGATTGAATTCTTGCTAATGAATTGAGGCTCATCTGCAAACAATACAATTCCATATATACTCAAGGCCAGTAAAGCACAAACAACTTTCCACTCTCCTAGAGAAGCTTTCAGGGTAGCTTGAGAGATCAAGAAATCCAGATGAAAACCAGGGATCCCAGCTTTAGAAGTCATATGCTGCTCAATTAGGACAGGTTCCAGATGCAAAGCCTTTGCTACTTCTCCATTACCAGGAAAGACCATCTCAGGGTTGAAAGGGTTTCCACCCCTGATAGGCAGACCAACCAATGATGAGTATTCTTCCAATAGAGGGCCCAACTGAAAGTCCTGAAAAGTGAAACATCTCAGTGGAGGATCATAAAACTGAATGCAGGTGTGGATCAGGCTTCTCTGTGAAGGGTCCAGATCCATAACCAAATCAAGTATATCTCCATAGTTCTCCCTGAACAAGGATATGTGATCTGGAGTGATCAGGGTTTGAATCCTCCTGATGTCTGATAACTCTGGTTGGAAGAAGTGATAGGTGATGTTGCTCTTTTTAGGAGCCATGATGCTGAGACTGAGTAGAGACAGGTGCTGATGATAATGCTGAAGTAATGTGCCACTGACTGGCTGGTGCAGGTGATAACTGAAGCAGACAGCTGATAACTGAAGCAGGTGTTGGTGAAGATAGGTCAATACAAAAGATGGGGCCAAAACCAAAACCAGATGAATGATGGATACCCTGAAACACAAATAAGCAAATGTCAATATGATGCAATGATTATGTATGCAAATGATATGCAAAGGGTTTGTGACTGAGCTGGATCTGGCCAAAATGCCCTGATATAGATCCAAGTGTGTTCAGGAATTCCAGATGAGGTCTATAAATCCAGTAACCAGGGTGGGGGGCTCAAATAAAGAGCCACGTGTCCAGGGTTTAGAATCACAAGAACTGTCCAACATGGAGTACTCTTAACAAACAAAGCAACAGGGTATTCTGAGGTCAAGGTACCTGCAAACCTGTAAACAGCCCAACCCCCTCACAGGTGGTGTTCTAGAACAAGGATCCTCAGACTTGGATTAGTTATGAGAAGTGTAAACACTTCCAACCCGGAGGTACAGTGTTTACAATAACCATAACAATTCCTCCTCTAATTCACCTCAGTTTCTGAAGGTCAACACTAAAAGGTCATCCAGACTTAGCAGGCTTCCCAGATAGCCCTAGCATTGCAGGAAATCTGCAACACAGAGTTCTCAAGAAGAAACCCATATCTGAACCGTGTTTCACATTCCCGCACCAGACCGAAATGGAATGGGAAAGAATATGATTCACTCTAGCCTAGGTGTCACTCAGGTCCCAGGTGTAGGACCTTAACTCTCAATAGAACCCCACCCACCAAAGGAAAACCAGATCCAGCCAGCAGTACAGTACAACAGTATGATAATATGCAAAGCTATGAAGAAAACAATAAACAACTGTACATAAAGCAAAAACAATTATAAACAAACAAACACAAATAAACACATAACACCCCAGTAAACACAAATCAATCAAGCGCTAGGAGGAACCCACAAAAAGAACCAGAAGCCCTGGTTGCAATATAAGTTTCCCCAGCAGAGTCGCCAAGCTGTCGCTCCCGATAAATGAAACAGGGTCAAATAAAGGTACAGACGCGAACGGTCGGCGAGAGGGACAATGAGAACACACATCCGTGAACTCACTGGAGAATGAATAGAGTCGCCAGCTAGGCATTTTTATCCCGGAGGAAAGGTAATGCTGCATAAACCTAGAAAGAGATGGATAAGACGGTTGCGAACCAGAGAGACTGAGAAAGGGGGTTGGTTACAACCTGGGAAGGTATTAGCACCCATATTGTCCGTCGTACTCGACGGGATCCACGCTTAAAAGATTTGTGTTTTAAAGGGGTAGTGTCAGTGCAATTTGTGTGTAAAATGGCTGGAAAGAGATGTACAGGTGTCAATGCATGAGTGATGTGAAGTATGAAAGTGTCAGTGTAAGAAAGGAATGAAATGCTCAAGAGCATGAGGCTAAAAGAATGAGGCTAGAAAGAGGGGGAATATACAGAGACTTTTGTTCGATAACTGTTAAGTTATGCCTACGTATCCTCTCGTGCAATGAGGAAGTCAGAACACCGTAGTTCGACCCAAAGAGACTGAAAGATGAATTGACTTGTGAACTGCTTACTTGTCTATGCTCAAGTGTATGACCTGTCTGGCTCAGGTGCAAACTGTCTTGCATTAGACGGAAGAAGCAAGTTCTCGTTTGTGAGTGAAGATGATGAGAAAAGAATCCCGGAGGAGACGATTATTGTTTGTTTTTGTGTTTTCAGTCTTTTATTGCTTTTGGAAGTTTGTCATAGATTAATGAGCTTAAGCCTAAACCAATGGGTTAGCAAACTCATCACATCTTCCCTCTGATTAGGGGTAATGAGAATACCTTAAGTGTGAAGTCAGATTCTCACACTTAATTACCTTTGGCATAGGATTAAGATCATTAACCTACTTGTGATTATTTAGATGTTTTTGGTGTTTTTGTTTAGTGTTGAGTAATGAGGTTAAGCCATAATCAGGGATTAAACAGACTCATTACACCATCCTAATAGAAGGATAATAGATGAGAATGTTTAAGCTGAGGAAAGCTCCTCAACTTAATCCATGATTAGGGATTAAACTCATGACAAAACAAGCCTTTGATTAAGTGGATTTTATTCAATGATATGATGAAGAAGTGATTTTTAGGGTTTGTAAGACAACTTGAGGGGGACTTGTCCATTAACACTAGGGTTAGTCCTTCTTAACCACTTAAGGAAGAATTAGAACCCTAATGCAAGACCCAAGTTACAAGTGTGATGTCTTGATGATTATTAGATGGATTGATTAAGATATTTAAACACATTAAGGGTTTAACACTTAGGATTAAAGTTATACACTCCATCCTAAGATAAGGATGCAGGCATAAGCTTAATCACAAAGCCTTAAAGCCTTTAGGGTTTAGTCCCTGATTATGAGATGAGAGGAGAAGACTCAAAGAGACACAAAGGTAAAACTAAGAAGGGGGGACTAATCAAAACCCTAATCATTGTCATGCTTGGTTGTTCCTAAGGTTTGTGAGGTTTCCAAGAACAATCTTCAAAGGCCACCAGGAAGCAGATGAACAGGATCAAGAGAAGCAAAGTGACTTGCTTCATTCAAGAAGTCAAGTCACTTGAAGAAAGAAAGTGGGAGAGACAAGAATGAGCAAGCTCAATCTCAAACACATATAGAAATGCAGCAATGGATGCAAGAGAGATGAAAAGAAAAGTTATGAGAAGTGAAGGCAGATTCACTTCTCAAGTTTACTTACCACCTGAAATGTTAGAAAGAAATGCAATGCAATGCCAAATGAAATGAAATGGTATGATGCTAACCAAAACCAGAAGCACATATGTGATGCTAATGATGCTATGTAATGCTAGGAACATGAGGCAAGGCATGGAGATGCTCATACAAGTTCATGGATGCAAATGATGCAAGCTTAGAAGCATGGATACACATGAAAAGTTAGGAAGCATACAAAGCATACAACATGGCAAATATGTAATGCAATGATCAAACATACTTTCTACATGTCTTATGATGTCAAATGAATCAAATGGAGGCATGGAATGGCATGGCAAGCCATGTTATGCAAGAGAATGCAAGAGGTATGCAAATGAAAGCCCAAATTAGGGTTTATGGATCAAACAACAAACAAAAACCAAAAACAGAATCAAACCCTAATATAAAAAATGGAAAATGCCACCCAAAGAAACCCTAAACCTATACTAAACCAAAGTCCAAAGGGGGGCTCTCAACTCTTAACCAATCTCAAGTTATGATTTTTCAAAGTTATTAGGGTTTTTAGGGTTCCTAAACAAAAGAAATGCCAAACAAATTGAAAATGCAAGATCAAAACATGGCCATTTAATCCTTGAAACTACATGCTAAACACAAAACAAAGCAAAAAGAACCAATGTCCAACTCTTCTTAGATAGGCAGAAATGAATTTTTGAACTTATGATCAAAATAATGCACCAAAAATGATTTAATTCAATGGAAAATTCTCAAAATGCATCAAGATCAAAAAAGAAATTTGGTTTGAAGGTTGGACAATGTTTCTAAATGTCTTAGAACATTTCATGAATTTTTGTGTGATTTTTAAATACCTAAAAGTATTTTTAATTAATTAATTTCCATTAATCAATTAAAAATAATCCTTTAAATATTTAAAAATACTTTTTTAATGATAAAAAATAAAATAAAAATATTTTTGTGTTTACAAAATTAATAAAACTCAGAGGAAAAAGTTTCATAATTTTTGAACCTTTTTTACTATTTTTAAATAAATGTGCAAATAAAATGAAAAGAAAATGAATTAAAATCAAATAAAAGGGAAAGTAATCAGGATGGAAGGCCAGGATTGGGTCTGGATTCAAACATGTTGACCACGCGCGTTTTTGAAAGGCCAGGATCGCTTCTGATCAAATTAATTAAATTATGATTTAATTAAATTTAACACGTGGATTAGGGCATAATGACTTGATCTGAACCATCCATTCGCGCGGGGAGTCAAACATTTCAACGCATCCAAAGGTCCAAATTCAAACTGGAGTTAATTACGTGATTAGGGCACAAATCACTTTCAGGTGGCCGGAGAAGACTTCCGGTCGTCTTCTCCGGCCAGCATCTCCCCTGAAAATCCCCAAAACCCTAAAAAACTAACTAAAATGAAATCTAAGAATTGGGAAATGTTCTCCAACCACTCACGAATCAAAACCCTCTCTCAAAACAAATTTAAAATTCCTAATTAAGCTGAATCGAGGAAAATAAGAACTAGGGCACGCAAGTTTCAGAAGCTAATTAAATATTCATTTCGAAGCCATTTCAAAAACTAAAAGCATATTCATGATCAGGAAGGCATAAAGAGCAAGCTTAGAACAAGAAAAATGATTTCTGGAAAAATGTTTTTCAAGCTACCTGAGATTCGAAGCTTTCACTCTGATGACTTTCTGGCCACTTCCTTCAGTGCAATCCACTCCACTTGATCCCCAGATGATGTTTGAATGCTCAAAAGGAATTTATGTTGGCTGGATGAGAAGTTTGACAAGCTTCTGCTCAAGCTCAGTCAGAAATGGCAATGGAGTTTCAGGCAGTTTCAGGCCATGGTGAGTGGTTGTTTGTGATCCAGATGATGTGTGGAGAAGGTCTGTGGTGTTTGTTTTGATGTTTGTGAGCTAGGGGGGAGATTCGAATGGAACTGCGAGTTGAGGTGAAGAATGGCAGTGGGGTGTTCTTGCTTGTTTCAGGCCTGGCTTTTGGTGGTTTGAGGTCTATCAAGTGTGGTGAGATGAATGATGAAGATGGTTTTAGTGTCCTGAGCTTGTGGAGGCAGATTCGAAGGCTTATGCAAAAGGGAGTGTTTTTGTGAATGTGTTGAATGAGTGTGTTTCAGCCTTGCTAGATGTATGGAATGGCTTGCCAAATGATAATGTATTTTAATCCCATAGGTCAGATGATGTGACCTGGCCTATGGTGATTGGTAAGTTTGCTTTTGCAAAAAGTCAAGTTTTGTGTAAGGAAAGTATGGCTCATGATCTAGGCAAGTACATGGCATGGGCTATGCGCAGCACAATGAGGGGAAAGGGCTAGCTTGGTTCAGCAGCCAATGCATCAAGTTGGTGAGATGAAATGAGTGGTTTTGCAACTTGTTACAACTTTGGTTCACATGTGATTCTCTTTATCCAACCAAACCTAAACCATGGGAATTCTTGGTTCATTCTGAATTTTATGACTTATAGAATGTTTGCATACTGGTTTGAAGTGAATTAGAGGTCACAATTGACTTTGGTTCATGATTTTGCAAAGTTCTCACTTGAAGCATGCCTTGAAAATCAATGATTTTTGCCAACTTTGTCACACCATAACTTTTGATCCAAGAAGAGTTTGATCATGTTCTTGTACTTTTTGAAAAGGGAAAGATGAGATCTACAACTTTCATGACCAAAGTTTTTCCATTTGAGGCATTTTTGGATCAAGAATCAAGGCTTGAAAAATGACCTAAAATGAAGCATTCTTGAAAAGTCAACTATGCCCAAAAAGTCAACATTTGCAAAACTTCCAAATTCTTGATTTCTATGAACTTCAACCTTCTTCCATGATCAAATAAAGATCATATACACTCAAAATGATGAAGATCACCCATTGGTTGGGTCATTGGGGGCCTCAGATGCCCTGATTTTGCACTGACTTGTCCAGAAAGTCAACTCTTGATCAGATGACTTCCCCATGGAATTTCTTCATGAAACTTGATATGCATACTCCCTATACCATATAGAGACCAATGGAAATAATAATGACCAAAAAAATTGGAGTTATGGCCTTTGAAACCAAAACCCTAATTCCAGGTCAACTATGCAGTCAAACTTGGCTCTGCATCCACTCAAACCCTAGTTCTTGTGATTCTTTTGAAATCTTGACCTTTAGAGGATGTACTATGATGCTTGAACACATGTAGACCCCTTTGAATTGATTGGTTGCCTTTGGAGTGGCTCAAGATGCCCTGAGATTGCTCAGATCACAAACCCTAGGTGCAGATGACTTAGAATCTATGCAGTGAATCAAAATTGTGATATGAGATGGCATGATTGTGTTTATGCATATGAGAATGATCACAAGCCATGGTGTGAATGGGTGAGGGCAAATTTGGGGTGTTTACAAAGGGCATAACTTGAGAATGGTAAAAGATAAGGACATGAAACCAATGGGGTTGGTTATAGGACTCTTTAAGCTTTCCAAAATGTCCAAGAAAACCCTCATAGCATTAAAATTGAAGGATTTGTGCCCTTGCAAAGTTGGGAAATTTTTGGGTGGTTTATGAAGTAAATGGGGTCTTAAAACCATAATTCTTCAAATGGGCTGAACTTTTTGTGACCCAAGGTGTTCCATGACATCATGCACAAAATTTATTTAATATTTTCATAATTTTATTTATTTTATTTTATTTATTATGATTTTTTATATTAAAAATCATCTTAAATTCAAATAAAATATAAAATATGAAGATTTAAAAAATATTTTGATTCTAGAAGGTCATGAAAGTTAATTGGATCAAATTGATATGAGAATTATGGTGATTGTCTTAAAATAGCAAGGTTACATTCAAGAATATTTGAATTTTAAGACATGATCTTTTTCAATCTTCAATGATCAAAAAGTCCAAATAACCCTACAATATTTTGACCTAATTTCATCTACTATAAGTACACAAACACATCACAATGCAAGGGACACGAATTGGCTGCCTCAAGAGTAAGTTTCCATCTTCAAAAAATTCACCAAAAAACCTCAATTCGGATTCTTGCATAGAGGCCATATCAAAAGATTTTGAAGGTTGCAAAAGACTCCTTGATCATTACTGATACTTTCTCAATACTCATTTGCATCCAAAGCATGCCCAATTGCATAACCCGAATCAAACTTTTCACACTTTGATGAATTTTTCGTTTCCATATATTTGTGTATTATAAATTAAATTTGATCATTGTTTCATGTTTGTAATAAGTTGTTGATTGTTTCTGGGCTGTTTAATTGGAGTTTTGGTACAAGTTTGAAGAATGACCATTGTTAGGGTTTCGGCCAAGCTTTTAGGGTTTCACGATAAACCTAATATAAATAAATTTGGAAGACATAAGATGATTGTATGAGCTCTGGGGATGATAATGCACTAATCAATTTGAAATAATTTCATTGTTTTGTTGATATTCCAATTTCGTAGGTTTTCTGTATTATGAGATTCGCAGGAAAGTTCGTGGGTGAATTCGCAAGTAATTTCGCAGGAAATATGAAGAAGATGAAGGCATTTGGAGCGCTGGCTGGAATTCAAATTTTGTTTTAATATTTTATTATATTGTTTGTAATTTGTTTCACAGGAGCATGCCTGGCCCAGTGGTAATGGTTGCGCGTATTATGGTTCAAGACTTGGGTTCGATCCTGGGAGGCAGCATTCTTTTTATTTGATTTTCTCATTTATTCACATAACTTAATATATTATTATTTGTTGTGGATTATATGACAGATGCGCCCTTTTGGCTGGATGGTTGGAGTGAGTGTTTGTTTGGTTGAGGGACCTGGGTTCGAATCCTCCCCAGGCCCTTTTGTGTTATTTTTGCTTTTGTTGTGATTTTTACAGGATATGAAACAAAAGTATATGGATCTCAATCTATATCACCAGCACGCGCTGGCCTGGATGGTTTTGTGCTCTGCATATGAGGTAGGGGACCTGGGTTCAAATCCCAGGTCCTTTCTTTTTGATCAATTTTCCATATTTTCTTATTTTATTTCATTATATTATTTCTATTGATAAATATAAATTATAAAAAAATATTTTCTAATACTATTAAAATATTTTTGTGTATGTATTCCTAAAATATTATTTTATTTATTTCATAATATGTATATACGTATATAATTTGTAAATAAGTTGATTTATTTTGTAAATTAATAAGTGTCGCGGTGAGAATCGGATACCAAGCTATTGAGTGAGCTTGAATCGCAAAACATTTATGTTCACCACCGACTTTAATTTAATCCAAAGGGAAAAGGGAAAAAGATCGTAAAAACCCTAAATGAGGAGAAACTAGGTTCGGGGGTTGATTATACCTAGGGAAGGTGTTAGCATCCTAAGCATCCGCAGTATCCTACGGGAACCTCTTGTTAATATTTGTATTTTTGTTGTTTATCGCTTGTTAAAATTAAGGGAACCTAAGGTTTTTATTTCTAATGGTGCTCGCACAACATCGCATCGATGCCTACGTATCGGGTATAGAATCAGAGCACTCGTAGTTCTCCTAAGGATTAACGAACACTTGGTTACGCTCAAGGTTCGCGGGGAAGGTAAGTGTTATGGCAAACACTCACGTGACTTTAAGAAAGTCACCAAAAGTTGTAAAATAAAAAGCTAAGGACCTAATGGCTAAGGACCTAAGGATGGGAGACCTAATTGCTAAGGTCAAAATGGAACTAGGGATGGCTAAACTTCCTATGACATTGAGTCAACTGCAGGAGTCTTTCCCTTTTGGATCAAAAAGCATAAACAAAAAGGTGCAAGCTCCTAAGACTAGGCAAAGGTTGCTACTTGCAAAAATAAAATGACAGCAAATAAAGTAAATGGACAAGCGGGATAAAGGGCTTAGTAACTGGCTATGGCTCGATATATGGATCGAGAATGCTGAGGTGGAAAACAAGCGTAGTGCGACAATTTGTTTAAATTAGAAAGCTGTGAAGTGTAAGGAATGTGCAGATGGCGATCGTAAACGACCGACTTACATGTGTGAGTGTATGTGAAGTGAAGTTCACTTGGCGTTGGACCAAGGAATTATTATTTTGAAATTAAATTAATATGGTGTAAAGACGCGAGAAATAAATAATGGATAATAAATAAAATGAAATAAGTTATGAAAAATAGAATGAAGTGGGTTAAATAAATTAAATAGAATGGAATAAGAAATAAATAAATGTATGAAATAGAAATAAAATGCAATGGCCTCATATGGGTCACGATTAATCGGAAACGATTTATCGTGACCTTCGTCATATCATCGGCCCTAAAAACAAAGTTAAAATCTAGAATAAATAATAAAGAAAGAATTTTAAAGATCTAAGAAAAAACAAATAGATTGAAAAGAAAAAAAACATTCTAAACAAAAATTAAAATGCACCACATCAATTAGACAAAATCTACTTTTAAAATAAAAATAAAAATAATAAAAAAAAATAAAAAAAAAATAAAAAAACCTAAATGAGAGGAGGTAGACCGGGTAAATGGTGAGGGTGGTTATCAATGGGTCAGTCCCAATATTTAAGCCCAATAATGTCATTTTATCCTAAAAAACAATTAAAGGAAATAACAAAGAGGTTAACAATGTAATAAGGGTTCAGCATGAAATAAACACGCTTCAGCAGATTCAAAACAACACTAACGTGTTCCCCTTTTTACCTTTTTGCAAACTCAGAACAAAGCTTTTCAAAACAATGGAAGCCCTCACCCTCTGATTCGATTCACGCGCTAAAATGCACACCGGCGGTTTTCGACTTTGCGGTGGGGTTTCTCACGATCTCGGTTCAGGTTCTCACGGATCCCTCGTCTCTCTCAAAGTTTCAAAACGGCGGCGGATTCGAAATGTCGAGGCGTTCGCGGGTTTGTGAAGGTGGTCGGCGAGGTTGAAAGTGGCGGAGAAGAAAAAGGTGTAAGTTGGATTGAAAAATTGGTTTGGTTTTGAGATCAATCGGAAGAGAGGTTCTGGTTATGTTGTTCTTCCGATATCAGAGTCAGATTTGTGAAGTTTTTCGACGGCGGCGGAGTGGTGAGGTTTCTGTATGAGGTTTGAGTTTTGAGTTTATGAAGAATGGAGAGATTAGAAAGTTTATTGTGGTTCTGTGATTTTGTTTTCTATAGGTTTGCAGCTGTGAAAGGGCGGAGGGTTGTTGAAGGTCACGAGTTCAGGTCCCTCGTCTCAAAATTTTTGTTTATTTTTTTTTTTTTTTTTTTTGATTTGATTTGTGTGGCTGTTGGTGATAGGGAAATGGTGTTGGTTTATGGACTTCGGTTGGTTCGAGCAGGTTGAGGTTGGCGAGATTTCGTGAGTGGTGATGAGGTGATGTTTGAGAGTGGTGGCCGGGTGATGTGGTAGCGGAACAACTTCGAGATTGGAGTTTCGCAGAGAGTTTGCGGTTGGTTGTTTTGTAATTTGTGAGTGTTCTGGTTTTTTGGCTGTGTTTGGTGGTTAACGGTTGTTGACGTTTGGATGGTGAAGATGATGGGTGTGCGTTCTGTTTTGCGGAGATACGAGGTCTGTTTGGATGGTTTTGCGGATAAACTCGGGTTTGCTTCTGATGTTTAGTGATTGTGAAGAAGAGTGAGTTTTGGAGGTTTGCAATGTCATTGTCTTGTGTATCTCAGCTCAGGTTTGTGTTCGGTTCGACTCTTCATCTCATACTTTCTTTCTCTGGTTTTTTTTTTTTGCGACTTGAATTTGTCAGTGGTTTCTGGTTTTGTTTGCTTTGATGCAGGTTCTGAGTTTGAGGTTATTGTTGCAGGTTCAGGTTGTGATGTGTTTGGGTCGGCAGGGCTGTTTTACGAAGAGAGTTGCTGAAGGTTTTGGATTGGGTTTGTGTGGACGGTGATGAAGGGATGGGGTTGTGTGTTTTTTCTGATTTGTGTATGACTCAAGTGTTTTTTGAAGTTTTTTGATATAAAATTTTGTTTTTGTGTATGCAGATTGAACATAAAACTAAAAGGAAAACTAGCTATGAAAAAGAAAATGCTGAAAAAAAAATGAAGGGAAAGGGAGAGCATTACCGACCCGAATGTTATCGGGGTGTAGAATTCGCACGGTAAGCGTTCTAATCCTCTTTTACTACTGCTTTACTCTTTGTATTGTTGCTGAATTTTTCGCTTCCTCTTTTCTTCCTCCTCTTCTTTTTTTGTGACTTCTTGGTTCTTAAACTGTGCTGAATTTGGGAGATTTTTGTGCTGGATTTTTGGTTGATTTTTTTGTAATATAACAGGAGTGTTGAGGCTATTTGGAACTGTTTTTTGAGAGTTTTGTGAGGCTGAACTGTAGTGTTTAGGGGCTGAATTTGTGTTGGTTGAGGGCTGTTTCTGTGTGCTGTTTGTGGTGGTTTTGAGGCTGTATTTTTTTTGTCTTTTGATAATGGAGGTAACAGTGCTTTTTTAAAGGGGGAATTAGGGTTTTTGGTTTGAATTTGGTACTGTGATAACTTGTTCATGAAGGGTTGGGGGACAAGTCTGATTTTGCAGCAGTAGTGGGAGGCTACAGCAGGTTGTTTGTGTGCTGAGTGCTGCTGAATTTTCTGCAATTTTGTGGCTGTTTATTTGTTTGCTAGTGAGCCATGTCTTGCTGATTTTTGTACTAAGTTTCTTGACATTTTGTTATAAAAAAAGAACTTACAATATGTAAAAAAAAAGAATTAACATGAAGGCTGAATTTTTTTTGTAGGGGACTTAAAGATTGAAGTTGATATTGAAGCATGGAGCAATGGCATAAAGAAAGGAAACTTGACATGAAAAATTGTATTCTTGCTAGACTTAGAATTTTTTACCTCATAAATTAGTTCTTGTATCAATTGAGCTATGAATGTAAATGAAAGAATCATGTATGAATCAATGCTTGAATGTAATGAACAAAATGTGTTGAATATGAATGTAGTGAATGAATGAAGGTTATGAAATTCTATTTTTTTAAAAGCTATTGTAACATGGATGAATGTAAAGAAATTCTATCTATTTTTTTTTTTAAGATTTTATTGTAACATGGATGTGGGATCAATTTTGGAATAAAATGAGAAACAATAAAAATAAATAAAAAACTTAGAATTAAAATTTAAATTGAATTAAAATAAATAATAAAAAGAAATTGGAATTAAATTAAAAAATGAAATCTTAAAAGAAAAGTAAATTAAAAATAAGTTAGAAATTGAAATTAAATTAGAGTAACCTAAAAAAAATAAATTGGAAATTGAAATTAAATTAGAAATAGAAACTTGAAAAATGAGTTGAAAAAGATAAAAAAAAATAAAATTGGAGATTAAGAGCAAATTAAAAAATGGAGATTAGAAAAAAAATGAATAAAGAATAAAAGTTAAAATTACATTAGGAAGTAAAAACTTGAAAAATTGAAAATAGAAATAAAAATTACATTTAAAAACTTAAAAATTGGGAATAAGATTATATTATTATTTTTTTTAGTCAAAACTTTGAGAAAAAATAAAAATTAAATTTTAAAAGTTAGAAATTAAATAAAAGTTGGAAATGAGGAATAGAAATTAGATTTAGGATGGAAACTTAGAAGTGAAGAGAAATTAAGAATCAAAAATATAAATAGCTAGAAAAATGAGAAAAAGCAACGGAATATAAATCGGAAAAAACCCTGCTAAATGCGATAAAAGTATGATTATGATATGAGCGATTAGGGGTAAAATTTGGGGTGTGACAGTTGCCCCTATTTAAATAACTTTACCAGATGGCGGGAATGACGATAGTCACTCAGGCGATCATGGTGAAAGGTATTTAAATACAGAAATAACCGGAAATTTTGCCCCTAAATGCAATGTTATGCTGGACTACAAACTATCTAAACTCTGCAACCCTTATGCAATGAAATGATGATTATGGTATGAATGATCAGAATGAGAACAAACGACCACGAGCCAAGACTCACTGGGGATGACATACGCTGGGGATGACATACGCTGGGGATGACATACACTGGGGATAAAGAAACGAAAACGGGAAATATTCAAAGTGATAAATCAACAGGTTCAAGTGTAACTGTCGACACTAAGAATAACAAAAGACGGGAACAAAAAGAAATCCAAATCGTTGGATCAACGAACACAGACAAAACAAGATAAAATTCAAAGTGACTGCACAGTGGCTCGATGCGACCAACTGACACTAAGAATAAAAACAAAGCAAGGAAATAGATCGAAATGGTTGACCAATGGCTCTATGCGACCAAAAGACTGTGAGAAGTAAAAGGCAACATACATATTCGAAGTGAATGCGCAGCGGCACGATGCGACCAACTGACACCAAGAATACAACAAAATAAACAGTCAAAGGGAAAGTGCAGCGGCTCCATGCGACCAACTGTCACTGAAAATGATAATCACAATATTCAAAGTGAATGCGCAGCGGCTCGATGCGACCAACTGACACTGAGAATGACAACAAACCTATTCAAGGTGAATGCGCAGCGGCTCAATGCGACCAACTGACACCATGAATACAAACAAGATAAACATTCAAAGAGAAAATGCAGCGGCTCTATGCGACCAGCTAGCATTGGAAATGATAAACATAATATTCAAAATGAATGCGCAGTGGCTCGATGCGACCAACTGACACTAAGAATACAACAAAATAAACAATCAAAGGGAAAATGCAGCGGCTCCATGCGACCAACTGTCACTGGAAATGATAAACACAATATTCAAAGTGAATGCGCAGCGGCTCGATGCGACCAACTGACACTGAGAATGACAACAAACCTATTCAAGGTGAATGCGCAGCGGCTCAATGCGACCAACTGACACCATGAATACAAACAAGATAAACATTCAAAGAGAAAATGCAGCGGCTCGATGCGACCAACGGATTCCGGAAATGATAAACATAATATTCAAAGTGAATGCGCAGCGGCTCGATGCGACCAACTGACACTAAGAATACAACAATTAGGTCATCCTAAAAGAATGTGCAGTGGCTCAATGCGACCAACTGTCACGGGAAATAGGAATGGCACAAAATTCAAGGTGAATGCGCAGCGGCTCGATGCGACCAACTGACACCAATGAATATCAACAAAAATAAACGTTCAAAAGGAAAAGTGCAGCGGCCCGATGCGACCAACCGTCACTGAGAATAATCAACAAAAATAAACATTCAAAGTGAATGCACAGCGGCTCGATGCGACCAACTGGCACTGGGAATGACAACAAGCTCATTCAAGGTGAATGCGCAGCGGCTCAATGCGACCAACTGACACCAAGAATACAACAAAATAATCGAAATGGAAGCGCCATAGGTTCGAAACCTATTGACACTACAAAAGAAAGCCAAGATACACTCAAAGTGAATGCGCAACAAGTTGAAAAAAACCGGTTGACACTAAGAATGATAAAAACAAAGTAGTCAAATTATTCAAAACGGTAAATTAGCAGGTTCAAATGTAACTGCTGACACCGAGGATAAGGAAGGAAATCACAATGATTTAGTAGCGGCTCGATGCGACCAGCTAGTATTGGGGATAGAATGCAAATCACCCAAAGATAGATCAACGGCTCTAGGCGACCGGCTAACACGAAAAAGTAACAACAAAATATGTTGGAGTCTTCAGATAAGATAAGACATCCAACTCTGGAAATTCCTTCAGGAACCATCAGGAGAAAGGTACAAGTATGTACAAAATCAAATGGACTTGGATTTAAAACAAAGGTTTCAGGACCTGCTTAAAAGATTTGTGCCAATGACAATTGGACTTCAAGGAGACACGGGGGTCATAGAGACAAAAGCCAAACACAAATAGAAGTCCACTAGGGACACCCGCAATTACTGGGGACAAAAACAAATGGTAAACCACTTCGGGTACCAACAACAATGAATTCTCAAATTGAACACTAATGATATCTGGACTCAAGAGTTAGACAGACGCCAACTGGGGAAAGACAAATGCTAAATGTTAAATGCGCATGATTGAGCATGATGCGAATGATCATGATATGCAAATGTTGACTCAAGAGAGACAAAGAGTTTGACAAGACTCAAAGAGGAATAGGCTCTCAACACCAATACTCAGGTGAGCAATATGAAAAACACTGGGGAGATGTCTTCGAACTTGGAAATCATGCTTGGTCCAAGGATCCATCCAAGAGTGTTATCAGTTTTGAACTTCTATGGAGATTTCTGTAATAATAGCATAATGGTGTTGTTGCAAACCAGGACTTCTTGGGGAAGCAGAAGTTTTTTCCAAAGTCAAAGAAACTTAAAAGTTTTTCAGTATGTTTCCAAAAAACATTTCCTTAAAAAAACTTGTCATTTTCAGAGTTAAATTGTAATCAAGTGATGGCATTTTGCATAACAAAAGAAAATAAGAAGCTGAACAACAAAATTCATGGCAAAGTTTGTATTTTATTCAAGAATGGTAGTTTGCCAATGGCAAGAACTCCATGGAAAATTACAATTTGAAAATGGCAATGGGGAAGGGTCTACATTGAATCCAACGACCACTACAATCCCTAATAACTAAGACTGCCCGACACCTTGCTTCCGACGAGAGCAATTGGATCGATCTTCCAGTATGATTCTTCGGTAATGGTAAGCACCATCTGACACAGTCAAATGCCTTTGTCCCTAACTTTTTCCTGGACCGCCCTTTCGGGTTTTCAATCCACCGGGACGCTCCTTTTTGCCTAAGCCGCCCTTTAGGGTTTTCAACTTAGCGAGCTCTTATTTTTCATGTTTTATCCCTAACTTTTGCCTGGATCTCCTTCATAGGTTTTGATCCACCGGGATACCCATTTTTGCCTAGGTCGCCATTTCTGGTTTTCGACCTATCGGGCTCTTATTTTTCATGTTTTATCCCTAACTTTTGCCTGGATCTCCTTCATAGGTTTTGATCCACCGGGATACCCATTTTTGCCTAGGTCGCCATTTCTGGTTTTCGACCTATCGGGTTTTATTTAGGCATAATATTTTTTGACTGCATCAGAATTCACCGGGTGTTTCAGCTGTTCACCATCCATAGTTGTAAGGATTAAGGAACCTCCGGAGAATGCCATCTTCACAACATATGGGCCTTCATAGTTAGGACTCCATTTTCCACGCATGTCCTTGTGGACTGGCAAGATTTTCTTGAGTACAAGATCTCCTTCTTTGAATTCTCGGATGCGGACTTTCTTGTCAAATGCTCTCTTGATGCGCTTCTGGTACATCTGGCCATGGCACATGGCGGTCATTCTCTTCTCATCAATGAGGTTCAGTTGGTCAAACCTATTCTGGACCCACTCAGCTTCCTCCAGTTTGGTTTCCATCAAGATTCTCAAGGATGGTATCTCTACTTCAATAGGGAGAACTGCATCCATCCCATACACCAAAGAGAAAGGGGTTGCCCCTGTTGAAGTGCGCACTGATGTTCTGTATCCGTGTAAAGCATAGGGTAACATCTCGTGCCAATCTTTGTAAGTTTTTACCATCTTCTGCAAAATCTTTTTGATGTTCTTGTTTGCAGCTTCAACAGCTCCATTCATCTTCGGACGATACGGAGAAGAGTTATGATGTTCAATCTTGAATGTCTCACACAGCTCTTTCATTGTTTTGTTGTTCAAATTGGTCCCATTATCTGTGATGATTCGGCTTGGGATTCCATAACGGCAGATAATTTGATTCTTGATGAAACGGGCAACCACTTGCTTTGTCACATTGGCGTAGGAAACTGCTTCTACCCATTTGGTGAAATAATCAATTGCAACCAAGATAAACCGATGACCATTGGAAGCTTTAGGCTCAATTGCCCCTATCATGTCAATGCCCCACATTGAGAAAGGCCAAGGTGATGATAGAACATTCAAAAGTGTTGGAGGTACGTGCACCTTGTCGGCATAAATCTGGCATTTATGACACTTCCTGGCATATTTGAAACAATCTGATTCCATGGTCAACCAGAAGTATCCAGCTCTCAAAATCTTCCTGGACATGGCATGTCCATTGGCATGTGTTCCAAATGATCCTTCATGGATTTCCCTGATCAATAGGTCTGCTTCGCGCTTGTCCACACATCTGAGCAGAACCATATCATGATTTCTCTTGTAAAGCACATTGTTGCTGAGGAAAAACTTGGACGCCAATCTTCTTAAAGTCTTCTTGTCTAGATTGGTTGCATTAGCTGGGTACTCTTGATTTTGCAAGTAGTTCTTGATGTCATAGAACCACGGTTTCTCATCAGTTTCTTCTTCGACCAGTAGGCAGTAGGCTGGTGCAGTTCTTCGCTCGATTGTAATGAGTGGGGCTTCATTAAGAAATCTGACTTGAAACATAGATGCCAACATAGCCAAGGCGTCTGCTATCTGATTTTCTGCCCTTGGAACATGATGAAAAGTGATTTCATCAAAGTATTTGATCAATTCCACAATGTGGGCACGATATGGGATCAACTTCTCATCACGAGTCTCCCATTCACCTTTAACTTGGTAGATGACCAAAGCTGAGTCTCCATATACATCAAGGATCTTGATTCTGGTATCAATTGCAGCTTCGATACCCAAAATACATGCTTCATACTCTGCGATGTTGTTTGTACATTCGAAACATAATCTGGCTGTGAAAGGAGTATAACCACCATCAGGATTCATCAAGACAACTCCTACACCATGCCCCATGCAGTTAGAGGAACCATCAAACATCATCTTCCAACGGGACCCTGGCTCGGGACCTTCATCTGGATCTGGAACTTTGCAGTCCTTTATCAGCATAATATCTTCGTCCGGGAAGTCGAACTTCAGAGGTTCATAATCTTCAACAGGATGATCAGCAAGGTATTCAGACAAAACACTGCCCTTGATAGACTTCTGGGTTACATACTGGATATCATACTCGGATAACAACATGTGCCAACGGGCGAGTCTTCCAGTCAAAGCAGGCTTCTCAAAGATGTACTTTATTGGATCCATTTTCGAGATCAACAAAGTAGTGTGACAAATCATGTACTGCCTGAGGCGTCTGGCCGCCCATGCCAAAGCACAGCAAGTCTTCTCTAAAAGGGAGTATCTGCTCTCACAGTCTGTGAACTTCTTGCTTAAGTAATAAATGGCGTGCTCCTTACGACCAGTCTCATCTTGTTGGCCCAACACGCAACCCATAGATCCCTCGAGCACAGTCAGGTACATGAAAAGAGGCTTCCCTGGAGTAGGTGGGATCAAGATAGGAGGTTCCTGTAGATAAACCTTAATCTTCTCAAAAGCCAGTTGACAATCAGGACTCCACTCAATTTCTTGATTCTTCCGGAGTAACTTGAATAGAGGCTCACAAGTAGCGGTCATGTTGGAAATGAATCTGGAGATGTAGTTCAGTCTTCCGAGGAAACCCCTGACTTGCTTTTCTGTCTTGGGAGCTGGCATCTCTTGAATTGCTCTAACCTTGTCCGGATCTACTTCAATTCCTTGCTGACTAACAATAAAACCAAGTAGCTTTCCTGATCGGACACCAAAAGTACACTTAGCTGGATTCAGACGCAGTTGGAACTTTCTGAGACGCTCAAATAACTTCAAGAGATGATTCAAATGATCCTCCTCACTCTGTGATTTGGCAATCATATCATCCACATAAACCTCTATCTCTTTATGCATCATATCATGGAAAAGGGTGACCATTGCCCTCTGATAAGTGGCCCCTGCATTCCTGAGACCAAATGGCATAACCTTGTAACAATAAGTGCCCCATGGTGTGATGAATGTAGTCTTTTCCATATCGTCAGGATCCATCTTGATCTGGTTGTATCCTGAAAACCCATCCATGAAGGAGAAAACAGCAAATTTAGCAGTGTTGTCGACCAAAGTATCAATATGCGGGAGAGGGAAATCGTCTTTCGGACTGGCTTTGTTCAAATCCCTATAGTCCACACACATTCTGACTTTGCCATCCTTTTTAGGGACTGGCACAATATTAGCTACCCACTCAGGGTACTTTGCAACTGCGAGGAATCCAGCATCAAACTGTCTTTTGACCTCTTCTCGAATCTTCAGAGCCATGTCTGGTCTTGTTCTTCGAAGCTTTTGCTTTACAGGAGGACAATCTGGTCGAAGAGGTAGCTTGTGGACCACTATGTCTGTGTCTAAACCGGGCATATCTTGATACGACCATGCAAACACATCTACATACTCTTTGAGAAGCTTGACCAATCTTTCTCTGATGTCTGCCCCAAGTGTTGTACCAATCTTGATTTCCTTCTCATCTTCATCAGTGCCAAGGTTGATGGTCTCAACCTGCTCCTTATGTGGCTGAAGCTCTGTGTGCTCATACTCAACTAATCTTGCCAGTTCTTCAGGAATGTCACAATCTTCCTCACTTTCATCTTCCGCTTGGTAGATGGGCGAATCAAAGTTAGGAGAGAATGTAGAGTCATTGGATTCAACAGGGTTTTCGTTTATTCTGCATATGAATATGATTTGCTTTTATTAAAAGTGGAAAATAGAGAAATGCAAGAGAAAAAGCTTTTTATTGGTTTTGAAAGATTGCCATTTTCTTTTAAAAGTGAAAAGAGAAAAAAACAGTAAATGATCAAAATAAGAGTTCAACAAAATGCCTTCATTGATAATAACTTTAAAAATGAGAAAGGGGCCCTACAAAATACTCCCATAGCCTTGGGCAGAGCTAGGGAACTTGAAAACATTGAAAAAACAACAAATTACTTTGACAATGGAAAAAACTCTGGGATCTCGACTGCCTCCCAATTGTCCAAGGCTTCTTCACACTGATACACCAGATGATTCACATCTTCGTCTTCAGAGGCTCCATCAATTGCGTTGACCTGATAACCAGCACTGGAAAACACTTCTTGGATGGTCTTCGGACGTCCTTTAACGGAGGTTGACGCTCCTTCCTTCACATGAGTTGGTTTGTAACCCAACCCGCAACGATCTAGCTTCTGCTTGACTTCGATGACATCACCCCAACCTTCATGGCTTCTTTCTTCAATGGTGGAAATGGTACTCTTCAGCGATACAAAAGATGGGATACCCTTCCCTTTTGGTTCCTCTACTTCCAGAAGGACAGCATTGGCTATCTCAAGAGCTTGGAAAGAAGTTTCCAAAGCATCTTCATCAGCCTCAATATAGCTAAAAGATGAAAGGTTACTGACCATGAGGTCTTCTTCCCCAGACACGGTTACCAGCTTGTTATCAACTACAAACTTCATCTTTTGATGCAGGGTAGAAGTGACTGCCCCAGCCGCATGGATCCAAGGTCTTCCCAGCAAGCAACTGTAGTTAGGATTGATGTCCATAACCTGGAAAGTGATTTTGAAGACCTGTGGCCCAATCAAGATTGGTAAGTCTACTTCTCCAATAACAGTTCTCCTTGAACCATCAAAAGCTTTTACAATCAGTGCATTGGGCCTCATCTCTGCCCCCTGATAAGATAACTTAGCCAGTGTTCTTTTCGGCAACACATTCAATGAGGATCCTGTATCCACAAGAACTCTTGCTAAAGTATCCTCTTGACATTTCACTGATATGTGGAGCGCACGGTTGTGGTCCAAGCCCTCCTTCGGAAGATCCTCCATGCTGAAACTGAGGTTGTTACATGCAGTGATATTGGCAATGACACCATCAAACTGGTTCACTGTTATATCATGCGTAACATGTGCTTGAGCTAGCAACTTCTGAAGCGCACTTCGATGAGCCGGAGAATGCATAAGAAGTGATAGGATAGATATTTTGGAAGGCGTTTGATGCAGCTGATCAATAACCTTATAATCACTCTTCTTTATGATTCTGAGGAACTCGGCATCTTCTTCTCCCAAGACTACCTCTTTATCTTTGTTGACAACAGCTGGAATGACCTCTTTAGACGGAGCCGTATTGGCCTGCTGGGTATATACACGACCACTGCGAGTCAAACGACCTGCACCCGCTATATCAGTACTTGCAACTTTTGAACCTTCCTTCTGGCTAGCTTTATCAATCTTCTGGTGAAATTTCCCTGTATCATACCTCCAAGGAACTGCTTTAGTGTCCTGATAAAGGAAAGGGTTACTCCTTTGTTCAAATCTTGGCTCAGGTATGTTGAAAATGGGCACCACAGATTCTGGAGTATTGAAGACAGGTTGAACTCCTGAAGATTCAGGCAGGTTGAACACTGGCACCCAGGTAGAATTAGATTCCGGCAAGTTGAAGATGGGTTCAATTACTGCCACTTCATTCTTCTTCATATGACTGCTCACTTGTAAGACACCTTCATCAATCAAATCTTGAACATCTTTTAGGACCAATTCACATCCCCTCGGACTATCAACACAACCTTCACAATTCTGATGACAGCTCTTCAGTATACCCGCCTCTACTAACTTCGCATGGAAGTCTCTGAGCGGGGTCTTGATTTCGGTGGCATTGAAAATCAAACCTTCTTCGGACTCATCAATGATAGCATTTATAGACCCATGCTTGGGTAAAGGATTATCTTTGACATTCGGACCAGTATTCCCAAATGACAGAATGTTCTTCTCCATCAAATCTTTCACTATGTACTTCAAAGCATAACAACCCTCCAAATCGTGCCCCGGGGCACCTTCATGGAATAAACAGTGAGCATTTGGGTTGTAATTTGGTGGAAGCGGACTTGGTGGAGGACCCAAAGGCCTGGGAGTAACCAAACCCTTCTTCAGCAGTGAAGGATATAACTCAGTATAAGTTATAGGGATTCGAGGATTTGGAGGCCTTCCACCTGGTCTTCTGTTCTGAAAATTGGGATTTGGATGAGGAGCTGGAGTCCTCTGCTGGTAGGCTGAAACATTGGGTGCTTGTTGATAGCCCGGATTATTGATCATTGGTTGATAAGGTTGAATCATTGGAGCCGCTTGTTGGTACATCGGTGCTGCTTGAGCTGGCCGATACATGGGGACTTGTGGATTAAATGCTGGTTGAACCGCCGCTACATAAGGATGTTGGGCATACTTTTGTTGATGAGCATACTGCTGTTGGCGAGCATATTGCTGTTGAGCCATAGGTGAAGGTCTCTGCCACAGCGGATTTCTTCTTTGACCTGCCATTATCACATTTGTCTCACTTTCCTTCTTCTTGTGGAAGTTATTGGTAAATTTCTTGCCAATATTTCCACTACTAGTGCTAGAACTGCCAGATGCACTACTCATCTTTCCACTTTTCAAACCGAGCTCTACCTTGATTCCCACAGCCACTAAATCAGAGAAACTAGCAGTTATACTCCCCACCATTCTCTCATAGAATTCTGGTCGCACAGTGTCAACAAACCAGTCAGCTAATTCTTTTTCAGTCAATGGGGGCTCTACTTGAGAAGCGGTCCCTCTCCACCTTTGAGCATACTCTTTAAAGGATTCAGACTCTTTCTGGGACATGCTTAGCAATTGCCTCCTATCGGGAGCGAGGTCCATGTTGTATTTATATTGTTGGATGAAAGCATCGGCCAAGTCTTGGAAACTACGAATCTTTGACTGGTCAAGCGTCAAATACCATTTAGAGGAGATTCCCTTCAGGCTGTCTTGAAAGCAGTGGATCATTAACTTATCATTGTCAACCTGAGCCGCCATTCTTCGGTAGTACATCAGGAGATGGTTCTTAGGACAAGTTGCACCCTCATACATATCAAAGGTGGGTATCTTGAACTTCGGAGGTATTACCAATCCAGACACCAGGCACATTTCTCTGGCAGCAGCACCAAAGATCTGGTCACCTTCAATCGCTCTTAACCTTTTTTCAAGGGTATCAAAATTCTCCTGCATCTTCACATGTTTCTCATCTCCGTTTTCAGACATATCTGGCGCTTCATACCCCTGATGGTCATTAAAATACGGTTGGGCACGGGTGTGCACAATGTCCTGTGTAAAATTAGCAACTGCATGATTTTCTTCATTAGTCACAGGAACAGTTTGTTGAGCAGCAAATCCCTGAGGAGGAGGCACAAAACTTTGGAACGGAAATGCCATGCCCTGAGAGGGAGGTGCGAAACTTTGAGAAGCTAAACCTTGGGACGAAGGAAAGAAACCCTGAGCAGCAAATCCCTGGGAAGGAGGTATAAAACTTTGAGTAGTAAACCCTTGTGAAGGAGGTATAAAACTTTGAGTAGCAAACCCTTGCGAAGGAGGTATAAAACTCTGAGCAGTAAGTCCTTGGGAAGGAGGAATAAAACTTTGAGTAGCAAACCCTTGTGAAGGAGGTATAAAACTTTGAGTAGCAAACCCTTGCGAAGGAGGTATAAAACTCTGAGCAGTAAGTCCTTGGGAAGGAGGAATAAAACTTTGAGTAGCAAACCCTGAAGAAGAAGGAATAAAACTTTGAGAAGCAAAACCATGAGGAGGAGGGACGAATCCATGAGGAAGTCCAAAAGGAGGCCAGGTCACAGGGGTAATGACTGATGATGTAGGCTGGGTCGTTGCAGTGACAACTTCAGTCGTTGCAGTAACAATTTCTGACACCACAGTCCGTTGGGTATCCATCTTCGCTCGAATGACTTGCAACATTTCCATCATCTGACCCATATCTCCACGAATATCAGAAAGCTCTTCGTTAACTCTGTCCATCTCTACGTCTCTTTCAGCCATCCTCTTTCTGGCTTGAGCTCGAGTGTAGTATTTGCGTGAGAGCCTCAGTGTGAAAGCTGAATTGAGAGCAGATGACGGGAATGAGTTTCATGAAAAAAAAAATGCAAATGCAATGCCAAATGTATGAGTGCAATGCAAAAATGAAATTTTATTCAAGGAACTTAAAAAACAATTTGCAAATACCAAGGAACACATAATAATCAAAAGACATGATTTCATTAAATTCAAAAAGTGATACAAGGTTTTGAGTACACTTTCAAAAATCCCAAACAAAGCTTAATAAAGACAAAGACAAAGTCCTAAGGAGATTCTCCTAAAAGCCTCAAGTTGAGCTTCTCGATTTGTGCCTTCATCTGAGCCCTTTCAAGCATAAGTTGATCCACGATCGACTTCCAAGAAGTGTCCTCTTGAGTGCTGGAGGAAAATAAATCCTCTGGTGCTTTCCTTTTCTTGCTGGAGAGCTCTTCTTCTTCCTTCATCTTCAGTTGTCTTCTAAGCTCTTCATTCTCACTGCTGATGATCTGGTGTCGATTCTTCCATGCATTCTTCTCTCGAATCTCTTTCTCCAAATCAATCTTCAGCTTCTCTGCATCATCCATAAAGATCAGAATGGGTTTCTTGAAGGTCATAGGATCCTGGCGAGGGTAAGGCATCTTCAGAATGATTGCCCTATCTCGTACCCATTGGAGATAGGGTTCCATAGAAACACAATTCGGCTTTCCCAAACTACTCCTCCCCTTCCTATGAATGCACTTCCAAGCTTGCATAATCTGTTTCTTGAGCTCTGGTTCTTCGTCATCCTTGAAGAAAATTCCTTCCACTTCGACACTCTTAGGCTTGTCCTTTAACGGGTACCCGAGTTGACGGCGAGCCAAAACTGGATTATAGCTGATTCCTCCCTTAGTGCCAAGAAGAGGCACATTAGCAAAATCACCACAGCTATCAATAATCAATGCTCCATCATAAGCACGATTGTACCAGCTAATGTCAGAGTGGGTAAGAGACATGATCCTTTGTGACCACCACAAACCATCCTTAAGGTTCCAAAATGAAGATGACTTAGGCAAGTGCGAAATAAACCACTCGTACAACAATGATGCACAACAAGTAATCATCCCTCCCTTATGGTGATTCCTCAGATGGATGGAATGGTAGGTGTCTCCGAGCAAAGTAGGGACCGGGTTCTTCTTCAGAAAGATCTTGATGGCGTTCAGGTCGACAAAGTCTTCAAAGTTTGGGAAAAGCAGCACTCCATATATCAGCAGAATAAAAGTCGCCTCAAAAGCTTTCATATCCTTCACATCAACAAAATTCTTGGCCTTTTCTATCAGAAACTTTGTAGGGAATCCAAAAATCTTTCCTTTGTAGGTCATATTTTCCTTGACCTCAGGAACACTCAAGTATGTTGCCTTTGCAATCTCCGCTTCTTCAGGGTCCTTCTCTAAAACAGGGAATGGAAACTCATCCTTAACACGTGATCCCACTAGAACTGAATATTCTTCCAAAGTAGGCGCCAATTGGTAATCAGGGAACGTAAAACAGTGGTAGAGAGGATCATAAAACTGGAGCATCACAGAGAGCAACCTTCCATCCCAATCAGTCTTAAGCAAAGCTAAAAGTCTCCTATGCTTCTCCATGAAGGCTTCTTGATCCAGGACCAAATCTCTTAATTTCCTTAGGTCTTCGAGTTTGGGAGTTTTGAATGTGTACTTGACAGTCTTTCTTCTTCCAAAGTCCATGATGATACCTATGATATTTGCAAAGATACAGTTTCTGAGTTCCTTGAATAAAAATGGTAAAAATGATGCTTCATGATGCGTGAATGCAACAAACACAAACAAGGCTTAGGTTCAAAGCTTGCATGAGGTCAAAGGTTCAACCCTCCCAAAAAGGTATGTACTATGAGTTTATTTGTACCTGTACAATGGGTTCTAAAAGTTCCCAGAATCACTGTCCCATCTTTCGGATATTACCGACTTCCCAACTCGACTTGGTAATCAGTAATATTCTCAAGAGAGTCTCATCTGAGTACAGTATCGCGTATCAACTATTTTGGATTTGCACCCTCATAGTCATCGCACTACATCCCTAAAAAGGCCAAGTGGGGGTAAATGTTCTACGGTCCTCAGCATTAATGGCTCTCAGGTCGAATATAGTAATGTTTTCACGACTGAACTCGATCAACAAAACTACATCCGAGGAGGCCTCCGCTGAGTGGTGGTGTCTCAAGTCAACTTGGTCGGGACTCAACTCCCTACAAGCCTTCTTGAATATACCACCGTCCTATCTTATTTGCACTCAAGTCCGGGCTAGGACTTATCTCACCACACATGGAACACCCAACAAAAAAAATCCAAAATAATAACAAGCAATACAACAACAAATATACAAATAAACAAGGTGGGCTTAACCCTCAAAAATAGCGTCCCCAGTGAAGTAGCCATTTCTGTCGCGGTGAGAATCGGATACCAAGCTATTGAGTGAGCTTGAATCGCAAAACATTTATGTTCACCACCGACTTTAATTTAATCCAAAGGGAAAAGGGAAAAAGATCGTAAAAACCCTAAATGAGGAGAAACTAGGTTCGGGGGTTGATTATACCTAGGGAAGGTGTTAGCATCCTAAGCATCCGCAGTATCCTACGGGAACCTCTTGTTAATATTTGTATTTTTGTTGTTTATCGCTTGTTAAAATTAAGGGAACCTAAGGTTTTTATTTCTAATGGTGCTCGCACAACATCGCATCGATGCCTACGTATCGGGTATAGAATCAGAGCACTCGTAGTTCTCCTAAGGATTAACGAACACTTGGTTACGCTCAAGGTTCGCGGGGAAGGTAAGTGTTATGGCAAACACTCACGTGACTTTAAGAAAGTCACCAAAAGTTGTAAAATAAAAAGCTAAGGACCTAATGGCTAAGGACCTAAGGATGGGAGACCTAATTGCTAAGGTCAAAATGGAACTAGGGATGGCTAAACTTCCTATGACATTGAGTCAACTGCAGGAGTCTTTCCCTTTTGGATCAAAAAGCATAAACAAAAAGGTGCAAGCTCCTAAGACTAGGCAAAGGTTGCTACTTGCAAAAATAAAATGACAGCAAATAAAGTAAATGGACAAGCGGGATAAAGGGCTTAGTAACTGGCTATGGCTCGATATATGGATCGAGAATGCTGAGGTGGAAAACAAGCGTAGTGCGACAATTTGTTTAAATTAGAAAGCTGTGAAGTGTAAGGAATGTGCAGATGGCGATCGTAAACGACCGACTTACATGTGTGAGTGTATGTGAAGTGAAGTTCACTTGGCGTTGGACCAAGGAATTATTATTTTGAAATTAAATTAATATGGTGTAAAGACGCGAGAAATAAATAATGGATAATAAATAAAATGAAATAAGTTATGAAAAATAGAATGAAGTGGGTTAAATAAATTAAATAGAATGGAATAAGAAATAAATAAATGTATGAAATAGAAATAAAATGCAATGGCCTCATATGGGTCACGATTAATCGGAAACGATTTATCGTGACCTTCGTCATATCATCGGCCCTAAAAACAAAGTTAAAATCTAGAATAAATAATAAAGAAAGAATTTTAAAGATCTAAGAAAAAACAAATAGATTGAAAAGAAAAAAAACATTCTAAACAAAAATTAAAATGCACCACATCAATTAGACAAAATCTACTTTTAAAATAAAAATAAAAATAATAAAAAAAAATAAAAAAAAAATAAAAAAACCTAAATGAGAGGAGGTAGACCGGGTAAATGGTGAGGGTGGTTATCAATGGGTCAGTCCCAATATTTAAGCCCAATAATGTCATTTTATCCTAAAAAACAATTAAAGGAAATAACAAAGAGGTTAACAATGTAATAAGGGTTCAGCATGAAATAAACACGCTTCAGCAGATTCAAAACAACACTAACGTGTTCCCCTTTTTACCTTTTTGCAAACTCAGAACAAAGCTTTTCAAAACAATGGAAGCCCTCACCCTCTGATTCGATTCACGCGCTAAAATGCACACCGGCGGTTTTCGACTTTGCGGTGGGGTTTCTCACGATCTCGGTTCAGGTTCTCACGGATCCCTCGTCTCTCTCAAAGTTTCAAAACGGCGGCGGATTCGAAATGTCGAGGCGTTCACGGGTTTGTGAAGGTGGTCGGCGAGGTTGAAAGTGGCGGAGAAGAAAAAGGTGTAAGTTGGATTGAAAAATTGGTTTGGTTTTGAGATCAATCGGAAGAGAGGTTCTGGTTATGTTGTTCTTCCGATATCAGAGTCAGATTTGTGAAGTTTTCCGACGGCGGCGGAGTGGTGAGGTTTCTGTATGAGGTTTGAGTTTTGAGTTTATGAAGAATGGAGAGATTAGAAAGTTTATTGTGGTTCTGTGATTTTGTTTTCTATAGGTTTGCAGCTGTGAAAGGGCGGAGGGTTGTTGAAGGTCACGAGTTCAGGTCCCTCGTCTCAAAATTTTTGTTTATTTTTTTTTTTTTTTTGATTTGATTTGTGTGGCTGTTGGTGATAGGGAAATGGTGTTGGTTTATGGACTTCGGTTGGTTCGAGCAGGTTGAGGTTGGCGAGATTTCGTGAGTGGTGATGAGGTGATGTTTGAGAGTGGTGGCCGGGTGATGTGGTAGCGGAACAACTTCGAGATTGGAGTTTCGCAGAGAGTTTGCGGTTGGTTGTTTTGTAATTTGTGAGTGTTCTGGTTTTTTGGCTGTGTTTGGTGGTTAACGGTTGTTGACGTTTGGATGGTGAAGATGATGGGTGTGCGTTCTGTTTTGCGGAGATACGAGGTCTGTTTGGATGGTTTTGCGGATAAACTCGGGTTTGCTTCTGATGTTTAGTGATTGTGAAGAAGAGTGAGTTTTGGAGGTTTGCAATGTCATTGTCTTGTGTATCTCAGCTCAGGTTTGTGTTCGGTTCGACTCTTCATCTCATACTTTCTTTCTCTGGTTTTTTTTTTTTGCGACTTGAATTTGTCAGTGGTTTCTGGTTTTGTTTGCTTTGATGCAGGTTCTGAGTTTGAGGTTATTGTTGCAGGTTCA
Organism: Lathyrus aphaca; assembly: GCA_963966055.1. Lineage (NCBI taxonomy): Eukaryota > Viridiplantae > Streptophyta > Magnoliopsida > Fabales > Fabaceae > Lathyrus > Lathyrus aphaca. Next base: position 418,417,073 of record OZ014525.1, on the reverse strand, counting down.
GGTTGTGATGTGTTTGGGTCGGCAGGGCTGTTTTACGAAGAGAGTTGCTGAAGGTTTTGGATTGGGTTTGTGTGGACGGTGATGAAGGGATGGGGTTGTGTGTTTTTTCTGATTTGTGTATGACTCAAGTGTTTTTTGAAGTTTTTTGATATAAAATTTTGTTTTTGTGTATGCAGATTGAACATAAAACTAAAAGGAAAACTAGCTATGAAAAAGAAAATGCTGAAAAAAAATGAAGGGAAAGGGAGAGCATTACCGACCCGAATGTTATCGGGGTGTAGAATTCGCACGGTAAGCGTTCTAATCCTCTTTTACTACTGCTTTACTCTTTGTATTGTTGCTGAATTTTTCGCTTCCTCTTTTCTTCCTCCTCTTCTTTTTTTGTGACTTCTTGGTTCTTAAACTGTGCTGAATTTGGGAGATTTTTGTGCTGGATTTTTGGTTGATTTTTTTGTAATATAACAGGAGTGTTGAGGCTATTTGGAACTGTTTTTTGAGAGTTTTGTGAGGCTGAACTGTAGTGTTTAGGGGCTGAATTTGTGTTGGTTGAGGGCTGTTTCTGTGTGCTGTTTGTGGTGGTTTTGAGGCTGTATTTTTTTTGTCTTTTGATAATGGAGGTAACAGTGCTTTTTTAAAGGGGGAATTAGGGTTTTTGGTTTGAATTTGGTACTGTGATAACTTGTTCATGAAGGGTTGGGGGACAAGTCTGATTTTGCAGCAGTAGTGGGAGGCTACAGCAGGTTGTTTGTGTGCTGAGTGCTGCTGAATTTTCTGCAATTTTGTGGCTGTTTATTTGTTTGCTAGTGAGCCATGTCTTGCTGATTTTTGTACTAAGTTTCTTGACATTTTGTTATAAAAAAAGAACTTACAATATGTAAAAAAAAAGAATTAACATGAAGGCTGAATTTTTTTTGTAGGGGACTTAAAGATTGAAGTTGATATTGAAGCATGGAGCAATGGCATAAAGAAAGGAAACTTGACATGAAAAATTGTATTCTTGCTAGACTTAGAATTTTTTACCTCATAAATTAGTTCTTGTATCAATTGAGCTATGAATGTAAATGAAAGAATCATGTATGAATCAATGCTTGAATGTAATGAACAAAATGTGTTGAATATGAATGTAGTGAATGAATGAAGGTTATGAAATTCTATTTTTTTAAAAGCTATTGTAACATGGATGAATGTAAAGAAATTCTATCTATTTTTTTTTTAAGATTTTATTGTAACATGGATGTGGGATCAATTTTGGAATAAAATGAGAAACAATAAAAATAAATAAAAAACTTAGAATTAAAATTTAAATTGAATTAAAATAAATAATAAAAAGAAATTGGAATTAAATTAAAAAATGAAATCTTAAAAGAAAAGTAAATTAAAAATAAGTTAGAAATTGAAATTAAATTAGAGTAACCTAAAAAAAATAAATTGGAAATTGAAATTAAATTAGAAATAGAAACTTGAAAAATGAGTTGAAAAAGATAAAAAAAAATAAAATTGGAGATTAAGAGCAAATTAAAAAATGGAGATTAGAAAAAAAATGAATAAAGAATAAAAGTTAAAATTACATTAGGAAGTAAAAACTTGAAAAATTGAAAATAGAAATAAAAATTACATTTAAAAACTTAAAAATTGGGAATAAGATTATATTATTATTTTTTTTAGTCAAAACTTTGAGAAAAAATAAAAATTAAATTTTAAAAGTTAGAAATTAAATAAAAGTTGGAAATGAGGAATAGAAATTAGATTTAGGATGGAAACTTAGAAGTGAAGAGAAATTAAGAATCAAAAATATAAATAGCTAGAAAAATGAGAAAAAGCAACGGAATATAAATCGGAAAAAACCCTGCTAAATGCGATAAAAGTATGATTATGATATGAGCGATTAGGGGTAAAATTTGGGGTGTGACAATAAGAAAAACCCTAATATTTTTCTAAAACCCTAATATTCTCATAAACCCTAATTTATTTTGATTAACCTTAATATTCTTATAAAATCTAATTATATTATAACTTTTAATTTATTTATTTGTAAATTTTAATTAGTACATTATTTTATAATTTGTTTATAATCATTATTGAATATAGTTTTTTCATGTAAATAATTTTAATTAAATAGTAAACTCTAGATTATTTTTCTAAACCAATTAAAATTCTAATTTTATCTTATGAACATAATGTATTTTTGTTGCATGTTTATTTAATTATAATTAACCAATATTTTTATAATATGTATATAAATTTAAATCATTAGAATAATTTAGTACATAATACTTATTATTTATTTCTTTTATTAAATTCTCTTAAAAAATATTATTTATCTAATTTTGAACTTTAAATTTATTTATTTTCTTTATGCTAATTCTTTCAATCTTATTCTTATTTATGTTATTACTACTAACCTCCTTTCTTTATTTATTTATATATTATATGATTGTTTATTTTATTATTATTATTGTTACTAACCCACTTAATTATTTATTTATTCACTTATTTATTTTAATTATTTTAATTATTATTATTATGTAATTGTATCCAATATGTAATAATTGTAGTAATTTTTAATATTTAATTTTAAATGCTATCGTTAGTAAAATAGGGAGTGTAAAAACATGTTTGTATGTAAACTTGAATTTAGATCATTAAATCTCAAGATAAATATTTGAATTGGTACACTCACACACGTAAGTCGATCTTGGATCGTCATCTCACTTCTTAAGGGTTACCTCTCATGTTGCCTAAACAAAAGGTCAAGTAAAGTGTAAAGCAAAGTCCCTCATCTCATATCATCTAGTCCCTTAACAGATAAAAAGATCAAGTCCCTTCGAATGTTGCCTTCGTAATGATCTTGTCCCTTTCGAATAAAGATGATAAGTCCCTTCAAATTGCTTATACACCTCACAGTTGCCTAAATAACAGATGTCCCTTCACTTGTCCCTCACACATCCAAGGTAATGACTACCTATTTCTTAATAATAGGGATAGTCTTACCATTTAAAGGATATTATAGAACAGAAAAGACTTAACTTAGGGTAGGTTCCTCTTATGTACTTGCTCACTTTTCAAAAACATTTCAAAACACTTCACACTTCAAATAATTTTCAAAACAAAGACTTTATATATATCCATACATGGATCATTATAAAATGCTTAAAGAAAATTTTATTCACACATTACACTTTTCAAAAACATTTTAAAGTGAGCTAAGTAACTAAGAGCCCATGGATAACCATGGATGTAAAGGGTGCTAACACCTTCCCTTTACATAACCTACCCCCCGAACCCAAAAATCTTTTAAAGGTCTTTCCTGTTCTTTTATGCCTTTCCTTTGGATAAAATAAAAGTCGGTGGCGACTCTTGCTATCCGCAACATAACTAAAGTCAGTTCTCCCACCGTGTTACAGAACTGACGACTCTGCTGGGGATTTAATAAAAGAGGGGTACCCTTAGGAATTAGATCACTTTAAAATTGTTTGCCTTGTTTGCTTTGTACTTATTTGTTGTGTGCTCTTATGTGTGAAAGATCCTAACCCGGATCTAGTGTACCTTAGGTAAATGGCAATAGACCAAGGAAACTGTACGGCGTATACCGATATGGTTGATCTGGTGGCCATAGTTAGTGTGACTTCTTGGTTGGTGCTTATGTTCCTTAAGTCAAGTTGAGGATAATATGAGGCTGCCATACGTTGTCAATACACTAACTAACTTTTAGAACCCTAGTTATCCCATCTTGGCCTTTAGAAAAGTAGTGAGATAACCGGCTTTGGTGAAGACTGAAGTTGGTTGATACTCGATACTAAGCTCATTGAGATTCTAAACTTGGAGGGTTTTGGTTGGCAAGTAAGTTGCCTACTGAACAACCACCCTTCTGAAGGATCAGTGATATTGAGATCCCTTAGAACCTGATTACTTTTGTAGGACAGGATGAACCATCTAACTTCAGGGGAGGGTACTTACCTTTAAACCTCATGCAAGCCTTCAAACCTAGGGATATTATGTGACTTGTTTGTGTGTGCCACATGTTTGTGATTGAACATAACATCATAACATCATCATGCATCATAAGCATAGAATTTTCCCTAACCATTTCAAGGACCAAAGGATTTATCTTTGTTCTTTGTTGCAGGTCATGGCTTCTGCTCGTAGAAACACTATCAGGATCAACTTTGTAGGAATACCTCCTAAACTTAAGGAGTTGGTTTCCCAAGTTTCTGAAAACTCTCAGTTCATCAAGAGGCATGGTCACCTACTGGAGCTAGTCACTTCAGGGTTCAATGAAGACATGATGAGTGTTCTGTTTCAGTTCTTTGATCCTAAGCACCATTGCTTCACATTCCCAAACTACCAGCTGGTTCCTACAATGGAAGAGTTCTCTAAACTTCTGGGTATACCTGTTCTTAATCAAAGACCCTTCACAGGCTTGGAGAAAGAGCTTAAACCTGAAGTCATTGCTGCAGCTCTACATCTGAAGAAGTCAGACATTGTTCTAGAAACGAGAAGCGGAGTTAAGGGTATTCTTGTTAAGGTGTTGATAGAGAAGGCTCAAGTGTTCTTGAAAGCTATGAGCTATGATGCTTTTGAGGAGATCTTAGCCTTGTTGATTTATGGCTTAGTGTTGTTTCCCAATCCTGATCAGTTCATAGACGTTCATGCCATCAACATATTCCTGAGTCACAATCCAGTGCCTACATTGCTTGGAGACATCCTACATTCTCTTCATACTCGTACTACAAGGGCAAGAGGAACTTTGATGTGTTGCATACCTTTGCTATCTAGGTGATTTATTTCTCACCTTCCTTGCTCAGTGATGAAGAATGAGCAAGGGTTCAGGTGGTCCAAGAGAATCATGTCACTCTCTCATTCAGATATTCATTGGTGCTCCAGATCTATGGAAAATGTTACTATCATTGACCGTTGTGGGGAGTTTCCTAATGTGCCGCTTCTAGGCATAAGAAGAGGCATTACCTACAACCCTTCCTTAGCTTTACGACAGTTTGGTTACGCTCGGAGTGATGGTCCCCATGACATGTTGATTCAGGGTATTGTGTTTGACTACGACAACGATCTTCAAGGTTACCGTCAAAGGTTTATACGAGCATGGGGGAAAGTGAACAAGGTTGACAGCAAGACTCTGGAGCCCAAGTACACTATTCCTATGGAAGCTTATCTCAGATGGGTACGATCTCGTGCTCAGACTCTTATGATGCCATATCCTGCCATCCTGCCAGTTACTATGGAGCCTGTTGCTGAAGGAGATACCTCTTATACCATCCTTCACCCAGACATGCCCACTGACATGGAAGACTTACAGAGATCCTGGATCCAGTTGAAGGAGCAAAGGGATACTTTCGAGGCTCATTACAAAGCAAGTCAAGAAAGAATCTTGGAGCTGACAAAGCAACTTCACGAGGAGCGGAATCTCAACTCATACCTCAACACAAAGAGGAAACGTCCATGGGAGACTTAAAACCCCATCTTTTGTATTTATTTCATTTCATTTTTGTAAGCCCAAAGGGCAAACAAATTTATTACTAATAAAAATTTACTTTCTTGATTGTTTAAACAAATTTAAATCCTGCGGTCCTTGAAAACATTGCATACGCATTTACATATCATCCCATTGCATCACAGGTTTCTTATGTACAGGTTTCTTATCTTCTCGCTGTTTATTTCAGCAATGACTCTTGAACAAACAGTTAAAGATCTCCAGGCACAAAATGCACAGTTCCAAGAGCTGATCCTGAACTTGTCCAAAGGGCAGGACGAATTAAAGACACTACTGGCCAAGAAGACTAAGAAGACTAGAAGATCAGGAGGCCTGATCAACATGGGAAGAAGGTTCAGAGGTCCTGTCAAGACCAAAGAACAGGTTGAAGATTATGAGTTTGAAGAGTCTGAGAAAGAGGGAGGCAGTCTCCATAATACAATGAGGGATTCTGATTCTGAAGCTAATTACTATCATGAGCCTAATGAAGATAAGTTCAAGATGCTGGTGGATAGAATGGATGCTATGGAATTGCAAAAGTCTTCTGGGCTGGATTTTGAAGATCTGAGTCTGATATCTGGGGTAGTCATACCCATTGGTTTCAAGGTTCCTACTTTCGTAGTTTATGATGGTGTCTCTTGTCCCAAGCTGCATTTGAGGTCTTATGTCCGGAGAATCCAACCCCATACTGCTGATAAGAAGTTGTGGATCCATTTCTTCCAAGAGAGCTTATCTGGAGCTCAATTGGAATGGTACTATCAGTTGGAGAGTGTCAATATCCGTGATTGGAATGATCTTGCTGAAGCCTTTTACAAGCAATATCAATACAATGCTGACTTAGCTCCCACCTGCATGCAACTACAGAGCATGTCTATGGGTGCTAAAGAAAATTTCAAGGAGTATGCCCAGAAGTGGAGAGACTTGGCTGGAAGAGTGCAACCCCCTCTAACTGACAGGGAGTTAGTTGATATGTTCATGTGTATGTTAAATGGTCCTTTTTACAGTCATCTCATTGGAAGCTCATCATCTGGCTTCACTGAGTTGATAATGACAGGAGAGCGCGTAGAAAGTGGTATAAGGAGTGGCAAGATCAAAGTGGGTGCTTCTTCATCCAATACTACAAAGAAGCCCCATAGTGGGAAGAAAGAATCAAATGTTGTTTATGGTCAACCTGATCGTAATAGGAGGCATCAGTCTGTGAGTGCAGTTCATATCTCCAATCCAACTCCTGCAACACCAGAGCCACCACAGGGAAATCAACAGAGGGCTAGAAGACAGTTCACTAAGATCAACATGTCACTGGCCCAAGCCTTGCAACACTTGTTGAAGGGTGAACTTATCACTTTGAGGGATCCTCCTCAGAATCCCAATGTTACCTCTCCCAGGTACAACCCTAATGCACGCTGTGCATATCATTCAAATTGTCAGGGACATGATACCAATAGTTGCTGGGTATTGAAGAATAAAATTCAGGATATGATTGATGCTGGAGAGATTGAGTTTGACCCTCCGGGTACTCCAAATGTGATTACTGCTCCCATGCCAAATCATGAAAAGGCTGTAAATGCCATTGATGAAGATTCACATATTTCATCAGTTGCAGATTTGACTACACCATTGTCTGTTATTAAGAAGAAGTTGGTACAAGCTGGGTTCTTTCCAGGTTGTCGTGAAGATTGTTTATATTGTGCCTATAAGCCGGATAGCTGCTGGAGGTTGAAGGACGGAATTCAACGCCTCATGAATAATTATACCATAGTGTTTGAGAGGACACCACCTTCTGTGGAAAGTATGGTTGATCATATAACTAAAGGTGCGAAGGTTGAAGAGGTGGATATGGTTGATAAAGTGCCGGTAAGGATTACTTCCAAGGGTCCTGTCAAAATCACTCGTAAGGGTCCAATTAAGATTACTGCTGAAGGCCCTGTGAAGATTGTTGCTGAAGCTAGAGTGGCTCCTATGATCATTACCACTCCTGGTCCTATTCCGTACACTTCTGATAAAGCTGTGCCTTGGCATTATGGTTTCGATGTTTATATCCATGGTGTTAAGCAGGAACCCTTAGCTGATACACCTGTTGTTGATGTAAATCTTGATATTGATAATATTGCTAGATCTAGTAAGATCACACGAAGTGTAAGAGTTTTCTCTCCTCCCGTTACCTCCAAGAATACAGTTACTCCAACTACTACCTCTACTGCTGATGCTCGGGGCAAAGGTCCTGTTATTGAACCTACACAAACTGATGTGCCAGCTGCTGATAATCTTGCTAAGCAGATGGAAGAAGTTTTGAAAATCATTCGCAAGAGTGATTATGACATTGTGGATCAATTGGGGCATACTCCCTCCAAGATTTCCATGCTGTCTTTATTGTTGTGTTCTGAGGCTCATGCCAAGGCCTTGATTAAATTCTTGAAGACGGCTCACGTACCGAATGAGATTTCTGTAGACCAGTTTGAAAATTGTGTTGCACACTTGACCTATGATAATGGGTTAGGTTTCTCCGATGCTGATTTGACTCCGTCCAAGAGGGATCATAACAGGGCTCTGCATATCTCTATTGAATGCAGGGGCACTACCCTGTCACATGTGTTAATAGACAATGGTTCCTCGCTGAATGTGTTGCCCAAAGAAGTTCTGAATAAGCTTAGCCCTGAAGATGCTGTGTTGAAGCCCAATAATATAGTGGTGAAGGCTTTTGATGGCTCGAGAAGAGTGGTGCATGGAGAAATTGATCTCCCAATAAAAGTAGGTTCTTAGGTCTTCAATGCTACTTTTTATGTGATGGATATTCGTCCTTCGTATTCTTGTTTGCTTGGGCGTCCCTGGATCCATGGGGCAGGTGCTGTAACCTCCACTTTACATCAGAAGCTGAGGTATCCAGTAGAAGGAAAAGTTGTCACTGTTTATGGAGAGGAAGGATATATAGTTAGCCATGTGAACACATTTAAATATCTTGAAATGGAAGGTGAATATGTTGAAAAACTCCATGCCAGACATTCGAAGTGGTTCCTTGGTTTGTTAATAATTATGAAGCTCCTCCTGTTGTCAAGAAAGTTCCTGTGGTCACCAGAGTACCTCCTACAATGGCCTCCCTCAAAGATGCTAGAGCTGTGGTGGATGAAGGTGGTTGTACTATTTGGGGTCAGCTTCCTGACATTCCTTACAAGTCTGACAAATTTGGTTTGGGTTTCACTGCAGAGTCCCAGAAGGCCGTTCGTCGTGCTCGTGCTGTTCGTATCACCAATCAAGGGATTATGAAAGACCAGATCAATGCTGTGGGTGACTATGATGAAGACCACGACTTGGATGCTTGGATTTTTCCTACTGTGGGTGCTGGGCTCAATAACTGGAAAGCTGAAGATGTTATCCCTATCTCCTTTAGTCAGGAGTAAATACTATTACTGTGTTGTTACTTTTAAGTTTGTAATTTCTTGAACAATTGAACTCTTAAAGCCTTGTTCCTTACCCGGGGCACAATGGTGTGCTTGTTACGGGATGTCATTTCATTTGCATACTTCATTCAATAAAAATCAGTGGACGTTTCGTTTTCGTAAATATGGTGTTCCTTGTCTTTCTTTTCTTTTATTTTGTTTATCAGCTATGTGTTCTTAAACACACCCACATCACTAAAATGCAGATCCTTATCCACTCTGGATCCTGTTGATAACAGTTCTACTATTGCCAATTATAATTTCGAGAATCCGATCTATCAAGCTGAAGACGGAAATGAGGACGATTGTGAAGTACCTGTAGAGCTTGCTAGGTTGTTACAACAAGAAGAAAAAGCTATACAGCCACATGAAGAGCCAGTAGAAGTTGTGAATCTGGGAACTGAAGAAAACAGGAAAGAGGTCAAGATAGGGGCTGAATTAGAGGATAGTGTCAAGAACAGGCTGATTCAGATGCTACATGATTATGTGGAAATCTTTGCTTGGTCCTATGAAGATATGCCAGGGGTGGATACAAACATTGTGGTTCACCGTTTACCAGTAAAAGAAGATTGTCGTCCAAAGAAACAAAAGGTTCGTCGCATGCGTCCTGAAATGTCAGAGAAGATTAAAGCAGAAGTGATGAAACAGTTTGATGCAGGGTTTTTAGCTGTGACTTCTTATCCTCAATGGGTTGCAAATGTGGTGCCAGTACCTAAGAAAGATGGTAAGGTACGTATGTGTGTAGACTACAGGGATTTGAACAAAGCCAGCCCCAAAGATGACTTTCCACTTCCTCATATTGATGTTCTGGTAGACAACACTGCTCAGCATAAGGTATTCTCTTTTATGGATGGTTTTTCTGGTTACAATCAGATCAAGATGGCACCTGAAGATATGGAGAAGACAACATTTGTTACACAGTGGGGCACTTTTTGTTATAAAGTGATGCCATTTGGTTTGAAGAATGCAGGGGCAACATATCAGCGTGCTATGGTGGCTTTGTTTCACGATATGATTCATCATGAGATAGAGGTATATATGGATGATATGATAGCCAGGTCCCAGAATGAAGAACAACATCTTGATCATCTGCATAAGTTGTTTGAGAGATTGAAGAAATACAAGTTGAGATTGAACCCAAACAAGTGTATATTTGGAGTTAGATCTGGTAAACTCCTGGGGTTCATCGTCAGTGGAAAAGGTATTGAAGTAGATCCTGCAAAAGTGAAAGCTATACAAGAGATGCCAGCTCCCCGTACTGAGAAGGAAGTTAGAGGTTTCTTGGGACGATTGAACTACATTGCAAGATTTATTTCCCAATTAACTGCCACCTGTGAGCCAATCTTCAAGTTATTGAAGAAAGATCAGGTGATGGAATGGAATGATGAGTGCCAGACTGCCTTTGATGAAATCAAGAAGTATCTGCTAGAACCTCCAATTTTGATGCCACCAGTTGATGGAAGACCCTTGATCATGTACTTGACAGTGTTAGACAACTCAATGGGGTGTGTGTTGGGGCAACATGACGAGTCTGGTCGAAAAGAGAAGGCAATATACTACCTTAGCAAAAAGTTTACCGACTGTGAAACAAGATACTCACTACTCGAGAAAACTTGCTGCGCTTTGGCATGGGTTGCTCGCCGACTAAGATAGTATATGTTGACTCATACTACCTTATTGATTTCGAAGATGGATCCAATCAAGTACATATTTGAGAAACCTGCTCTTTCTGGAAGAATTGCAAGATGGCAAATGATCTTGACAGAATATGATATACAGTATACTACTCAGAAGGCCATTAAGGGAAGTGTTGTAGCTGATCATTTGGCTCATCAAGCAGTGGATGATTATCAGTCAATGAGTTTTGAGTTCCCTGATGAAGACATTATGATTATTACCAAAGAACCTGGACAATATGATGGACCTGAACAAGGATCCCGATGGACTATGGTTTTTGATGGAGCTTCTAATGCACATGGTAATGGTGTTGGTGTTGTGATCAGTTCCCCTGAAGGTTTTCATACTCCCATTACTGCCAGACTTTGTTTCTATTGTACCAATAACATGGCTGAGTATGAGGCATGTATCATGGGTATTAAAGCTTCCATTGATATGAAGATTCAGTTCCTAGACGTATATGGAGATTCAGCCCTGGTAGTAAGTCAGATCAAAGGAGATTGGGATACCAAGCATGATAACCTCATTCCTTATAGAGAGCATGTGTTGTCTTTGATCCCACATTTCAAAGAGATTACTTTTGGACATATTCCACGAAGAGAGAATCAGTTGGCAGATGCATTAGCCACCATGGCATCCATGTTTGAGATCAGTTGGGATGATGAAGCTCCCAAGATTACTATTGATAGATTCGAGGAGCATGCATACTGCAATGAGATTGACACTAAAGAAGCAGAAGAGAAGCCTTGGTTCTATGAAGTAAAAAGATATCTTGAAACTCAGGAGTTCCCTGAAGGGGCATCTATCAAAGATAAGAAGTTTCTGAGGAGGTTTTCTGCTAAGTTCTTTTTGAGTAATGGCATTTTGTACAAGCGCAATCATGATTCAACTTTGCTTCGTTGTGTGGATAAGAAGGAAGAAACAGAGATTATGGAAGACATGCATGATGGGATCTTTGGCACTCATTCTAGTGGCCATACTATGGCAAAGAAGATATTGAGAGCAGGTTACTATTGGTCTACCATGGAAGCTGTCTGCTATCAACATTCGAGAACGTGTCACAAATGTTAAATTTATGATGACAAAGTGCATATACCTCCATCACCATTGAATGTGTTGACTGCTCCTTGGCCTTTTGCCATGTGGGGCATTGATATGATTGGTGAGATCAAACCTACTGCTTCTAATGGGCATCGTTTCATCCTAGTTGCTATTGATTACTTCACGAAGTGGGTGGAGGCAGCTTCATTTGCATCTGTTACTAAGAATGTGGTGGCTCGATTCATTAAGAATAATCTCATATGTAGGTATGGCATCCCTGAAAGGATTATTACGGACAATGGCTCTAATCTGAACAACACTATGATTATTGATCTGTGCACGCAGTTCAAGATTAAGCATCACAACTCTTCTCCGTATCGTCCGAAGATGAATGGGGCAGTTGAAGCTGCTAACAAGAATATTAAGAAGATTATACAGAAGATGACTGTTACTTATAAGGATTGGCATGAGATGTTACCATTTGCTCTTCATGGTTATCGTACTACAATACGTACTTCAACAGGGGCAACCCCATTCTCCTTAGTATATGGTATGGAAGCAGTTCTGCCCATTGAAGTTCAGATTCCTTCTTTAAGAATCATGAAGGATGCAGGCTTGGATGAAGATGAGTGGATTCAGACCCGACTTGACCAGATAAATTTGATTGATGAGAAGAGGTTAGCAGCAATTTGTCATGGACAGATGTACCAGAAACGGATGATCAAGGCTTTTAATAAGAAGGTTAAGCCAAAGGTATATCAGGCTGGTGATTTGGTAATCAAGCGTATCATACTACCACAGGGTGATCCTAGGGGCAAGTGGACTCCAACATATGAAGGGCCATTTGTGGTCAAAACAGTATTCTCAGGAGGTGCCATGATACTCACTACTATGGATGGTGAAGACTTCCCACAGCCTGTAAACGCAGACATAGTTAAAAAATACTATGCATAAAAAGAGACCCGCTAGGTTGACTGGCCTAGGCAAAAATAAGGGCATCCCGACGAACCAAAAGGGTTCGGGCAAAAATTAGGGATATATAAAAAAAAATGTACACCCGGCAAGTCGAAAACCTGAAAAGGCGGCTTGGGCAAAAAAGGGTATCCCGGTGGATTGAAAACCTGAAAGGGCAATCCAGGCAAAAATTAGGGATTAAAGCGTATGACTATGTCTCGTTTGGATCACCCATGAAACTACAACCAATTGTGCTACTTATTCAAGCTCGAACAGATAAAGCTCAATCCAATCATTTCCGTCTCAACAACAGAAGATGAGATACTTGAAGATAATGGCAATAGTAGAATTGAAACTCAATAGGATTATTTCCCACATAGCTGATTTTCTTTGTCTTGTAAAAAAATTTACGACAAATTCCTCTTACTAGGATTTCTGTCTCCTTGTACAAACTTGCCTATGTATAGGTCACTTTGTAATATAAATAAAATTCCATCTTTGAATCCAGATTTACTTTTGCCCTATTTACATAAGCGAAACATCCATTGGTTGTGTTTGAATGTCTGTATGTTTTTGAATATGATTGATGTTTACCAGAAATGCATGAAAATGCAGTAATAGTATTTACTAAGGACGAACGAGGGAAGGAATTCAACGAAGCTTCGCCAGTTCATCCCCACCAGACAGCTACAAGTCCCCCAGTAGGGCAAATCTATCATCATAGATACTTCGAGTTGCATCTCCCCTGGAATTTATATCCATCTCTTTTATCCTCAGACGGATAGTCGGGAACTTATTCCTTCAATAGGAGTACGACGAACGAAGACGGGAAGTTATGGATACTATACCATCAAACGAAGACGGGAGGTTATGAATACTATGTTATCAAACGAGACGGGAATGAGTTCCTCATATTCTTCACTGTATTATCAAACAAGACGAGTTCCTCATATTCTTCAGCAACAAATCGGGATTTATTTTCCCTGGCCAGCAGTTGTTATACGGAGATATCTAGACGCTTCAGGCTGCATGATTCATACATACATCATTTACATCATACCATAACATACATATCCATGAGTACATAATGCATTTGTTTGAGTGCATCATACTATACATGCATACATAATGCATAAACTAATATTATCTTGCAGAATGTTATATACATCATGATATTTGCATCGAACTAATCTTGTTTTTCAGATTAATTCTCCAGCAGACAAACTACATCAACAACTTATACCTCAGGACGTTGTTTATCCTCCTGAAAGCTATCATGACTTTGGGCCGTTGTTTATCTTCCCAAAAGTTATACTTATACCTCAGGACGTTGTTTATCCTCCTGAAAGCTATCATGACTTTGGGCCGTTGTTTATCTTCCCAAAAGTTATACCATCACCTCGGGACGTTGTTTATCCTCCTAAAAGCTATCATAACTTTGGGCCGTTGTTTATCTTCCCAAAAGTTATACCATCACCTCGGGACGTTGTTTATCCTCCTGAAAGCTATCATAACTTTGGGCCGTTGTTTATCTTCCCAAAAGTTATACTCTTACCTTGGGACGTTGTTTATCTTCCCAAATACCCTATTATCACCTTGGGCCGTTGTTTGTCTTCCCAAGTACTCTATTGTGACTTTGGGCCGTTGTTTATCTTCCCAAAAGTTATATCATTGTCTTGGGCTGTTGTTTATCTTCCCAAAAGTTATACCATCACCTCGGGACGTTGTTTATCCTCCTGAAAGCTATCATAACTTTGGGCCGTTGTTTATCTTCCCAAAAGATATACCATCACCTCGGGACGTTGTTTATCCTCCTGAAAGCTATCATAACTTTGGGCCGTAGTTTATCTTCCCAAAAGTTATACTCTTACCTTGGGACGCTGTTTATCTTCCCAAATACCCTATTATCACCTTGGGTCGTTGTTTGTCTTCCCAAGTACTCTATCATGACTTTGGGCCGTTGTTTATCTTCCCAAAAGTTATATCATTGTCTTGGGCCGTTGTTTATCTTCCCAAAGGTAATGTTGGGACGTTGTTTATCTTCCATACTTTGGACTACCTTATTCTCCAAGAAGTATATTTGAAGAAACCTTTCTCCAGATGGAATCTCTAAGCCCATCTCTAGTTCATTCTGATGGCATCTTTAAGCCCATCTCCTTTTCTCCAAGTGGCATCTTCAAGCCCACTCGAGCATATATAGTTAATCATCAGTATTACTTTACGCACCGGTGAGTGCAAATTTTTGGGCTTTTATGTTCAAACCCCTTCAACCTTCCAGGTCACGAATGGCACATATACCAATCTAACCCCTCAGGTTTCAGAAAATTGAACAGGGGCAGCTGTTGCACCCCAAAATTTGCCCTCACAAGACAAGACTTTGTGTACTAAGAGGTTCACAAGGTTCACAAGACATCTTATGAGGTTCACAAGGTTCACAAGACATCTTATGAGGTTCACAAGACATCTTATGAGGTTCACAAGACATCTTATGAGGTTCACAAAGACATCTTATGAGGCTCAAGAGGTTCACAAGGTTCACAAGACCTCTCATGAAGTTCATGAGGTTCACAAGGTTCACAATTAGTCAGAAGATTTGACATTTCCCTCAGACAATGCATCCTCCTAAGCAGTGCATCCTAAACTAGGGTTTTGACTTTAATAAGGCTAAATGGACTTACAATACTTCAAGGGAGCTTCATAACATCTTATATGTGTTTAAGAATCCCCATGACAAGTTTCAAGACTTTTCCCAAAGGTTTGCTCAGTCAGATGATCAGATAAGTTAAAATCAGTCAAAGCAGTTAAAAAGTCAAACTGAGGTCAACTGTGGTCAAACCAAAGTCAAACTTCATGATTTTTTTCCAACATCAAGTATATGAAGTAAAATTCATCATTTGATCAAGGGTTGATCATGATTCATCAAGGAGATTCCAGATCATCAAGAATCAGGGGTTTCTAAATTAGGGTTTCCTCAGGAAAAGTCAACTGAACTTTGACCAGCCATAACTTTCACATGCTTCATCAAATTTTTCCCATCCAAAGCTCATTTTAAAGTAAATTGAATTCTCTACAAATTTGTGTTCCACAAGCTAAGCCAAAAAATGCTTCATTTGGAAGGTATGAGCTAAGACATTATAGGTCCTTTTAAAAGTCAACAAAAAGTCAACAACT
Organism: Lathyrus aphaca; assembly: GCA_963966055.1. NCBI lineage: Eukaryota > Viridiplantae > Streptophyta > Magnoliopsida > Fabales > Fabaceae > Lathyrus > Lathyrus aphaca. The sequence continues at coordinate 418,401,311 of OZ014525.1, read as the reverse complement.
TCAAAAGGGCATAACTTGAGAATGGTAAAAGATATGGACATGAAACCAATGGGGTTGGTTATAGGACTCTTTAAGCTTTCCAAAATGTCCAAGAAAACCCTCATAGCATTAAAATTGAAGGATTTGTGCCCTTGCAAAGTTGGGAAATTTTTGGGTGGTTTATGAAGTAAATGGGGTCTTAAAACCATAATTCTTCAAATGGGCTGAACTTTTTGTGACCCAAGGTGTTCCATGACATCATGCACGAAATTTATTTAATATTTTCATAATTTTATTTATTTTATTTTATTTATTATGATTTTTTATATTAAAAATCATCTTAAATTCAAATAAAATATAAAATATGAAGATTTAAAAAATATTTTGATTCTAGAAGGTCATGAAAGTTAATTGGATCAAATTGATATGAGAATTATGGTGATTGTCTTAAAATAGCAAGGTTACATTCAAGAATATTTGAATTTTAAGACATGATCTTTTTCAATCTTCAATGATCAAAAAGTCCAAATAACCCTACAATATTTTGACCTAATTTCATCTACTATAAGTACACAAACACATCACAATGCAAGGGACACGAATTGGCTGCCTCAAGAGTAAGTTTCCATCTTCAAAAAATTCACCAAAAAACCTCAATTCGGATTCTTGCATAGAGGCCATATCAAAAGATTTTGAAGGTTGCAAAAGACTCCTTGATCATTACTGATACTTTCTCAATACTCATTTGCATCCAAAGCATGCCCAATTGCATAACCCGAATCAAACTTTTCACACTTTGATGAATTTTTCGTTTCCATATATTTGTGTATTATAAATTAAATTTGATCATTGTTTCATGTTTGTAATAAGTTGTTGATTGTTTCTGGGCTGTTTAATTGGAGTTTTGGTACAAGTTTGAAGAATGGCCATTTTTAGGGTTTCGGCCAAGCTTTTAGGGTTTCACGATAAACCTAATATAAATAAATTTGGAAGACATAAGATGATTGTATGAGCTCTGGGGATGATAATGCACTAATCAATTTGCAATAATTTCACTGTTTTGTTGATATTCCAATTTCGTAGGTTTTCTGTATTATGAGATTCGCAGGAAAGTTCGTGGGTGAATTCGCAAGTAATTTCGCAGGAAATATGAAGAAGATGAAGGCATTTGGCGCGCTGGCTGGAATTCAAATTTTGTTTTAATATTTTATTATATTGTTTGTAATTTGTTTCACAGGAGCATGCATGGCCCAGTGGTAATGGCTGCGCGTATTATGGTTCAAGACTTGGGTTCGATCCTGGGAGGCAGCATTCTTTTTATTTGATTTTCTCATTTATTCACATAACTTAATATATTATTATTTGTTGTGGATTATATAACAGATGCGCCCTTCTGGCTGGATGGTTGGAGTGAGTGTTTGTTTGGTTGAGGGTCCTGGGTTCGAATCCTCCCCAGGCCCTTTTGTGTTATTTTTGCTTTTGTTGTGATTTTTACAGGATATGAAACAAAAGTATATGGATCTCAGTCTATATCACCAGCACGCGCTGGCCTGGATGGTTTTGTGCTCTGCATATGAGGTAGGGGACCTGGGTTCAAATCCCAGGTCCTTTCTTTTTGATCAATTTTCCATATTTTCTTATTTTATTTCATTATATTATTTCTATTGATAAATATAAATTATAAAAAAATATTTTCTAATACTATTAAAATATTTTTGTGTATGTATTCCTAAAATATTATTTTATTTATTTCATAATATGTATATACGTATATAATTTGTAAATAAGTTGATTTATTTTGTAAATTAATAAGAAAAACCCTAATATTTTTCTAAAACCCTAATATTCTCATAAACCCTAATTTATTTTGATTAACCTTAATATTCTTATAAAATCTAATTATATTATAACTTTTAATCTATTTATTTGTAAATTTTAATTAGGTACATTATTTTATAATTTGTTTATAATCATTATTGAATATAGTTTTTTCATGTAAATAATTTTAATTAAATAGTAAACTCTAGATTATTTTTCTAAACCAATTAAAAATTCTAATTTTATCTTATGAACATAATGTATTTTTGTTGCATGTTTATTTAATTATAATTAACCAATATTTTTATAATATGTATATAAATTTAAATCATTAGAATAATTTAGTACATAATACTTATTATTTATTTCTTTTATTAAATTCTCTTAAAAAATATTATTTATCTAATTTTGAACTTTAAATTTATTTATTTTCTTTATGCTAATTCTTTCAATCTTATTCTTATTTATGTTATTACTACTAACCTCCTTTCTTTCTTTATTTATATATTATATGATTGTTTATTTTATTATTATTATTGTTACTAACCCACTTAATTATTTATTTATTCACTTATTTATTTTAATTATTTTAATTATTATTATTATGTAATTGTATCCAATATGTAATAATTGTAGTAATTTTTAATATTTAATTTTAAATGCTATGGTTAGTAAAATAGGGAGTGTAAAAACATGTTTGTATGTAAACTTGAATTTAGATCATTAAATCTCAAGATAAATATTTGAATTGGTACACTCACACACGTAAGTCAATCTTGGATCGCCATCTCACTTCTTAAGGGTTACCTCTCATGTTGCCTAAACAAAAGGTCAAGTAAAGTGTAAAGCAAAGTCCCTCATCTCATATCATCTAGTCCCTTAACAGATAAAAAGATCAAGTCCCTTCGAATGTTGCCTTCGTAATGATCTTGTCCCTTTCGAATAAAGATGATAAGTCCCTTCGAATTGCTTATACACCTCACAGTTGCCTAAATAACAGATGTCCCTTCACTTGTCCCTCACACATCCAAGGTAAGGACTACCTATTCCTTAATAATAGGGATAGTTTTACCATTTAAAGGATATTTAAGAACAGAAAAGACTTAACTTAGGGTAGGTTCCTCTTATGTACTTGCTCACTTTTCAAAAACATTTCAAAACACTTCACACTTCAAATAAATTTCAAAACAAAGACTTTATATATATCCATACATGGATCATTATAAAATGCTTAAAGAAAATTTTATTCACACATTACACTTTTCAAAAACATTTTAAAGTGAGCTAAGTAACTAAGAGCCCATGGATAACCATGGATGTAAAGGGTGCTAACACCTTCCCTTTACATAACCTACCCCCCGAACCCAAAAATCTTTTAAAGGTCTTTCCTGTTCTTTTATGCCTTTCCTTTGGATAAAATAAAAGTCGGTGGCGACTCTTGCTATCCGCAACATAACTAAAGTCAGTTCTCCCACCGTGTTACACTTACCTCCGGTGAGGGAAGTTGAGTTCTCAGTCGACCTGATACCGGGAACGGCTCCTATATTTGTTTCCCCTTATCGGATGGCTCCGCTCGAGTTGAAAGAGTTGAAGGATCAATTGGAGGATTTGATGGCAAAGCATTTTGTAAGGCCTAGTGTTTCACCGCAGGGAGCTCCTGTGTCATTGGTAAAGAAGAAAGATGGTGGTATGCGGCTGTGCATCAATTATCGTAAGTTGAACAAGGTTACAATCAAGAATAAATACCCCTTACCAAGGATATATGATCTTTTAGCTCAATTGAAAAGAGCCCACGAGTTTTCGAAGATTGATATGAGATCGGGCTATCACCAGATTCATGTGAAGAGTTCTGATGTTCCGAAGACTGTGTTCAGAACCCGTTACGGTCATTACGAATTCTTAGTGATTCCTTTCGGTGTGACGAATGCTCTAGCTGTTTTTATGGACTACATGAATCAGATATTTAAGAATTATTTGGATCAATTTGTAGTGATCTTTATCGATGTAATTCTCATCTATTCTTGTACTCCGCAAGAGCGTGGAGAACATCTAAGGATTGTCCTATCGATACTGCAAGAGAAGCAACTTTTTGCTAAGTTTAGTAAGTGTGAGTTCTGGATGTCAGAAGTCAAATTCCTTGGACATGTTATATCACAAGGAGGTTGTAAACACCCCAAATTTTCCCTCACCCATTCTTGTGATCTCTTCATATGCATAAGTTCAAACATAGCATCTCATATTGCATTTTTGATTCACTGCATTGATTCAAAGTCATCTGCACCTAGGGTTTGTGATCTGAGCTATCCAAGAGCCATTTGAGCCACTCCAAAGGTCATCAATCACTCCCAAGGGGTCCATGTGTGTTCAAGCATCATATTATATCCTCACAAAGTCAAGAAAGCCAAAAGAATCACAAGAACTGAGAATGGCATGGAAGCAGAGCCAAGTTTAACTGCACAGATGACCTAGAATTAGGGTTTTGGTTTCAGAGGCCAGAACTCCAAATTTTTTGGTCATTCTTGTTTCTATTGGTCTCTAAATGTTATAAGGATCATGCATATCAATTTTCATGAAGAAATTCCATGAGGAAGGCATCTAATCAAGAGTTGACTTCTTGAGCAAGTCAGTGCAAAATCAGGGCATCTGAGGCCCCCATTGACCCAACCAAAGGGTGTTCATCATCATTTTGATTATGTATGGTCTTTATTTGATCATATAAGATGTTATAAGTTCACAAAATTGAAGAATTTAAGGCCATTTGCAAAGTTGCCTTTTTGGGAAAATGACTTGTAATGGAAACTTGCCATTTTGGGAAACTTTTTCAACCTTTTCTTTTTGATTCAAAAATGCTTCAAATGAGAAAACTTTGGTCATGAAAGTTGTAGAATGGATCATTCCCTTTTCAAAAAGTACAAGAACTCATTCTAATTCATTTTGGATCAAAAGTTATGGCTTGTCAAAGTTGGACAAAATCACATAATTTCAAGTTATGTACCAAAGAAGCAAAGTTGCAAAACTCCTTGCCAAGGTAAAATGAGACCTCAAAGTGACTTATAATCTTTGTACAAACATAAACCAATGCCTAAAAGTCAGAATGCACCAAGAGTTTGTCCATTTTCATGACTTGTGGATCAAGAAATCACAAAAGGGGCAAAATTGGACAAAGTTGCAAAACATCATACAAACCCTAATCCACTTGCTAATTGGCTTCAAGACTGATCCCATGACTCTCCTCATTCCTTGCTACGCAGGACACCCCTTTGTCCTTGGCCTACCAATGACCCATACCTCTCTTACACAAAACATGGACTTTTTGCAAAAAGACCCATACCAATCAAGCTAGGCCACACCAACTCCTCTGACCTATCCAAGAGTGATAAGTGGACCAAAAGAGACATAACACAACACACAACACAAGCTGAAACCTCAGATTGCCATAGTTATCAAAAATCCCCCAACTTGCAAAACCTTTCGAATCTCCCAGCTCACTCAACCATTCTTCAAACCAACTTCACCATTGATCTCAAAATGACTCACTGACCACAAACCAACCATTGAAACAGCCAAAAGCACCCCATAAACCAAACACGATTTCTGACCAGTTGGCTTGCAAACTCCTAAATCAGCCAAAAGAAATTCCTCCCAAGCATCAAAACTTCATCAGGGGTTCAAGGGGAGTGGTTTGCACAAAGAGAGAAGGCCTAAAAGTCCCAAACTGAGAAAGCTCAAGCTCAGGTACCTCCTTGAAACTTTTTTCCAGAACTTGTTTCTTTAGTTATAGAATGGTAGAGTATGTTCCACTGATCATTCTGAGCTTTATACTTTCGAAAATGGTTGAGAATTGAGTTTGTATGATTGTTCTGAAAGTTTTGACATTTTTAATCTTTCATTCGAATCTTGTGTTTGAGCAAAAATAAATTCATTTTGAGTATAGATTCAGGTTTAGGAGAGTGAGGGGAGTTGATCTGGAGCTTTAGAGCTCCAGAAATAACGTAGGGAAGAAGTTGGCAACTTTCAGGTGAGGGTGTCACCGGAGAAGACGACCGGAGCTCTTCTCCGGTGATCTGAAAGTGATTAGGTGTCTTAATTAGGTTTAGGGTTCAGTTTGAATGTAGGTCGTAGATTCAGTTGACTGGGATTGACCCGCGCGCAAACAAATGGTCCAGATTCATCACTTAAGCCCTAATCCACGTCATTAGTCTAATTAATTAATTTTTTAAATTAATCTGGTCAGTTTGAATGACAGCCGTTGGATGACGCGCCAGTCAATTCCCTCCTTTTCCATTTGAATATCAGCCTTCAGATTTGCATACTTTCCATTATTTTCATTTTTTATTCATTTTCTTTTCATTTTATTTATACGAATTATTAAAAATAGCAAAAATCATTTAAAAATTATGAAATTTTTTGTCTAAGATTTCATTAATTTTTAAAACCCAAAAATATTTTTATTTTAATTTTTTGCATTAAAAATTATTTTTAAATCATTTAAATGTTTATTTTTAATTAATTAATGGAAATTAATTAATTAAAAATACATTTAAGTATTTAAAAATCACAAAAAAAATTCACATAGCATTTAGAAACATTTAGAAACATTGTTCAACCCTCAAACCAAATTTCTTTTTTGTTCTTGATACCTTTTGATCATTTTCATTGGATTTAATTTCATTTCAAGGCAATATTTTGTGTCAAACTTCAAAAATTTCTTTCTGCCTAACCATTGAGGGTTGAATGGTGATTCTTCTTGGATTGCACTCTTCATAGTATGTAGTTTATAGGATAAAATTTTTTTGAATTGATCTTGCATTTTCAATTTGTTTAGCATTTTTCTTGATGAAGTACCCCAAAACCCTAGCAATCTTGGAAAATTCATAACTTTCACTAGGTTAAGAGTTGGATCCTCCCCTTTGGGCATTGAGTTTGTATAGGTTTAGGGTATCTTTGATTGCATTTTCAAATTTTTATCATGACATTTGCTTCTGGTTTTGGATTTTTGCTTTGTATGATGCATGTAACCCTAATTTGTGCCTTCCTTTGCATCCATTTCTCATTTGCTTGCATCCATTGATTTGCCATGACATTTTATGCATTCATTTGATTCATAATACATCTTAGGACATGTTAGAATCATGTTTGATCATTGCATCTTTCATTTTCCATGTTATATGTCCATTGCACTTCATAACTTTTCATGTACATTCATGTTTCAAAGCATGTTTCATCTGCATCCATGTCCTTGTATGATCATTCTCATGTCTTGCCTCATGTTTGTATCTTCTCTTAGCATCATTAACATCATGTTTATGCTTCTGGTTTTGGTTTGCATCATGACATTTCATCTCATTTGCATTGCATTTCATTTCTTTTGGCTAACTTTTCAGGTGGTAAGTTGTTTTGAGAAGTGAATTTGCCTTCACTTCTCACAATCTTTTCTCATCTCTCTTGCATATTTGCTGCATTTTATCTTGTGTATTGGATTGAGCTTTCTCATTCATGTTCATCTTACTTTCTTTCTTCAAGCAACTTGTCTTCTTAAGTGAAGCAAGTTATCTTGCTTCTCTTTGCTTCTTTCTCCATCCATCTGCTTCTTTCCTGGTGGTTTCTCTGAAGATCTTTTGCAAGCCTCATTAACCCTAGGAAAGCCCAAGCATGATCATAATTAGGGTTTGATTAGTCCCCCATTAGTTTTACCTTTGTGTCATCTTTGAGTCTTCTCTTCTCATCTCATAATCAGGGACTAAACCCTAAAGGTTTTAAGGCTTTGTGATTAAGCTTATACCTGTATCCTTCTATTAGGATGGAGTGTATAACTTTAATCCTAAGTGTTAAACCCTTAATGTGTTTAAATCTTTCAATCAATCCATCTAATAATCACTAAGACATCAAGCTTGTAACTTGGGCCTTACATTAGGGTTCTAATTCTTCCTTAATTGGTTAAGAAGGACTAACCCTAGTGTTAATGGACAAGTCCCCCTCAAGTTGTCTTACAAACCATAAAATCCATTTCTTAATCTTACCATTAACTAAAATCCACTTAATAAAGGTTTTGTTTTGTCATGAGGTTAATCCCTAATCATGGATTAAGTTGAGGAGTCTTTCTCAACTTAAATGTTCTCATCTATTATCCTTCTATTAGGATGGTGTAATGAGTCCATTAAATCCTTGATTATGGCTTAAACTCATTACTTAACACTAAACAAAATACCAAAAACATCTAATTAATTACAAGTAGGTTAATGATCTTAATCCTACATCAAGGTGGTTAAGTGTGAGGTGTTTACTTCATGCTTAAGGTATTCTCATTACCCCTAATCAGAGGGAGGATGTGATGAGTTTACTAACCCTTGGTTTAAGCTTAAGCTCATTAACTTATGACAAACTTCAAAGGCAATAAAATATTGAAAACAAACAAACAAACAATAATCGTCTCCTCCGGGATTCTTTTCTCATCTCATTCACTCACAAACGAGAACTTGCTTCTTCCGTCTAATGCAAGACAGTTAGCACCTGAGCCAGACAGGTCATACACTTGAGCATAGACTAGTAAGCAGTTCACAAGTCAATTTATCTTTCAGTCTCTTTAGGTCGAACTACGGTGTTCTGACTTCCTCATTGCACGAGAGGATACGTAGGCATAACTTAACAGTTATCGAACAAAAGTCTCTGTATATTCCCCCCTCTTTCAGCTTTATTCTTTAGCCTCATAGTCTTGAGCTTTACACTCTTGTTCTTACACTGACACTTCACTTATACACTTCACTTTTATTTTGCACTGACACTTGCATTCTTTCCAGTTTTAACACACAAATTGCACTGACACTACCCATTTAAACACAAATCTTTTAATCGTGGATCCCGTCAAGTACGACGGACAATCTGGGTGCTAATACCTTCCCAGGTTGTAACCAACCCCCTTTCTCAGTCTCTCTGGTTCGCAACCGTCTTATCCATCTTTTCTCAGGTTTATGCAGCATTACCTTTCCCCCAGGATAAAAATGCCTAGCTGGAGACTCTTGTCTTTCTGAGTTCACCCTTGTGTGTCCTCTCTCCTTTCGCCGACCGTTCGCGTCTGTAACCCTTCTTGGCCGGGGTGTCATTTTGGTGGGAGCGACAGCTTAGCGACTCTGCTGGGGAAACTTATACTGTAACCAGGGCTTCTGGTTCTTTTTGTGGGTTCCTCCTAACGCTTGTTTGATTTGTGTTTACTGGGGTGTTATGTGCTAATTGTGTTTGTTTATATGCTTTATTTATTGCTTTATGTACAACTTTATTTACTGCTTTCTTTACAGTTTTTCATATTTCATACTGTCATTGCTGGATCTGTTCTTCTGTCTTGGTGGGTGGGGTTTCACTGAGAGTTTAAGGTCCTATACCTGGGACCTGAGTGACACCTAGGCTAGAGTGGTTCATGTTCTTTCCCATTCCATTTCGGTCTGGTGCGGGAATATGAAACACGGTTCAGATGTGGGTTTCTTCTTGAGAACTCTGTGCTACAAATCTCCTGTAGTGCTAGGGCTATCTGGGAAGCCTGCTAAGTCTGGATGACCTTTACTATGACCTTCAGAAACTGAGGTGAATTAGAGGAGGATCTTTTATGGTTATTGTAAACACTGTACCTCCGGGTTAGAAGTGTTTACACTTCTCATAACTGATACAAGTCTGAGGATCCTTGTTTTAGAACAACACCTGTGAGGGGGTTGGGCTGTTTGCAGGTTTGCAGGTACCTTTGGCCACATCATACCCTGTTACTTGTTTGATTAAGAGCACCTCATTTTGGGACAGTTCTTGTGATTTAACCCTGGACATGTGACTCTTTATTTGAGCCCCCCACCCTGGTCACTGGATTTCTGAACCTCCATCTGGACTTCTGGAACATACATGGACTTTTGTATCAAGACAGTAACCAGATCCAGCTTGATCACAAACCCTTGAATAATCATTTGCATACTCATCATTTGCATCATTTAACATTTGTTTATTTGTTTTTCAGGGTATCCACATCATATCTGGCTTGGTTTTGACCCCTTCATCTGCATAGACCCCTGTTCATCAGTTGCCTGCTTCAGCTACTTTTATCACCAGCCTCAGCCTATCAGTGGCTCATCTCCAGTATCAGTCCTCATCATCAGCACTTGTTTTTCAGCTCTTCATCAGCAGTCATGGCACCCAAGAAGAGCAACATTTCATACCATTTCTTTGAGCCTGTGCTGACTGGAATCAGGCAGGTCCAGGAACTTATCACTCCAGACCGCATCCCATTATTCAGAGAGCATTATGGAGGCATCCTTGATATGGTTATGGACCTGGACCCTTCTCAGAGGAGTTTGATCCACACTTGCCTACAGTTTTATGACCCTCCTTTGAGATGCTTCACTTTCCAGAACTTTCAGTTGGGACCTCTGCTGGAGGAGTTCTCATCATTGATTGGAGTACCTGTCAGGGGTGATATCCCCTTCAACCCAGAGATGGCTTCTCCCAACAATGGAGAAGTGGCAAAAGCACTGTACCTGGAGCCTATTTTGATTGAGCAGAACATGACAACAAAGGCTGGGATCCCTGGTCTGCACTTGGACTTTCTGATTTCTCAGGCCATCCTGAAGGCCTCCTTGGGAGAATGGAGGGCAGTTTGTGCATTGTTGGCCCTCAGTATATATGGGGTTATACTATTTGCAGATGAGCCCAAGTTTATCAGCAAGAATGCCATTCACCTTTTCCTTCTAAGGAACCCAGTACCCACATTGCTGGGGGATTTCTATTATTCTGTTCATCAAAGAAATGAGAAGCAGAGAGGAAAGTTGGTGAGATGCTGTGGTCCCCTATTTCATACCTGGCTGCTCAAACATTTACCTAAGACTGATTCCTTCCTGAATCCCCACCAACAGAAGAATTGGGCTAGAAGACTTATTGCTTTAACTTCAGATGACATCAGATGGTGTACCCAGAGCACCAAGGGCAGGGACATAATAACTAGCTGTGGGCAGTACCCCAATGTACCTCTAGTAGGAGTGAAGGGTTGCATCAACTACAATCCTTTGCTGTTTAAGAGACAATTGGGCTATGCTTTGGTTCACCCTCCTAGAGTGCAAGACTTGGCTGAAACCCTATATTGTGAGATAAAGCCTAATCTAGTTGTTGTCAGACAAGCATCCTGGGCTTGGGACAACATCCAGACCAAAGGGATGGCCATTCTTGGGAGGTGTAATAATGTGGCTTCAGCTCAATACTATGAATGGTCTCATGCTAGAGCTCAGATTTCTGGAATGCCTTTCACCATTGAGGATACACCTGGACCATCCATAGTACCACCTCCAGCCACTGTCAGCCTGGAAGAATTTGAGAAGCTGAAGGAAAGGAATGAGAATCTATCTCAAGCTCTGAAGAAGACCCTCTGGGAGAGGAGTGATGGTCGTATAGACATTGAGAGATTGGAGAAGCTTAGGGTGGAGCATCTGGCCAAGATTGAGAAAACAGAGGACTACATCAAGAAATCAAGAGCTGGGGAGCAAATATTGAAGAATGCCTGTAAAGAGGCCAAACTTCAGAAGGCTAGGACTGATCTCTATCTGCAAGAAAGTCAAGCTAGGTGGGTCAGGATCACTGAAGCTCGCACTCAGGAAGATAAGAGAACTCAAGCCAGAATTGAGCAGTTAGAAGCTATTGAAAAGAAACAACAGGAAGCATTGATGGCAGCCCAGAAGGAGATTTCAGAGTTGAAGCTTAGGGCTGGTTTGAAGAGGTCAAAGGACCAGGACAAGCACAAGAAGCTGACCACTGCTATTGCCACTAGAAACCTTCTTATCATAAACATTATAGAGCATCCGGCTGGTCCTGTAACTGAAGCACTTTTGAAGGAGGTTAAGGAGGATGAGTTTGGATTAGATGTTTGACTTCTTTGCTTGTTGTTCATTTCCATTTCATGTACTTTTCTTTTTATGTTGTATTTTGACCCTTCAGGGGCGTGTGTTGTAAAAATAAAATATGTATGATCCACCATGTGTAATATATTTGTTAGTTTGTTTCATCGAGTTTCTTTTCTCAAGCAACATCAAAGCATCTTCCTCGGGGTCTGGAAAGGTCAAAACCAAGCACCAAGTCGGATACCTTGGAAAATAAATAAGCATACTGCATTGCATACTAACTTTTGTTTTGTTTTGTAGGGTTTTGTTTTGTTTGTTACTAACTCTGTTGTGCTTCAGGAATTATTGCTCGCCGCCGGGTGTTTCCTCTCAACCGTTCGCACCAGTATCCTACTCGCAACAATCTTCCTGGTATCCAAATGGATCAAGTACAGCAAGATCTGACAGAGGTCAGAACTCAGATGGCTAATGAAAGGCTGGAGATGAGAAACCAAATGACCCAATTCATGGAAGTAATGAATGGCTTGGCCCAAAGTCAAGAAAGGTTGAGGGCATTGGTGGAAAGACAAACCCCGGAAGAACCCCATCTGGGAACTGGAGGAACAAGTAACAATGAAAGGGGTCAGCCTCATGTTAATCCACCAGTATATGGGCCTCATCTACATCCGGAAGTCAACATCCCGGGTAATGTGCAAGGAAATACTACAGTAGGCAGGATCTTGCAAGAAGATCCTCAAGAGGAGCAATTCACTGTCATGGGAGCTGGTGATGAAGTCTATGATAGGAGGTTTGATGAAATTGCTGAGAAGTTGAGATCTATGGAGTCTCAAAATTCCCTGGGTTTTGATGTCATGGATATGGGGTTAGTAGACGGGGTAAGGATTCCCCACAAGTTTAAACCCCCGTGCTTCGAGAAATACAATGGCACTTCCTGTCCACGAACTCACTTGCAGTCCTTTCTGGGGAGACTTAAGGCATACACCATGGATGAAAAACTGTGGATGTTTTACTTTGAAGACAGTTTGACCGGGGCTTCCAGGGAATGGTATTCACACTTGACCCGAGCCACTATCAGATGCTGGAAGGACCTAGCTGAAACCTTCATCAAACAATACCAATACAATCTAGACATGGCTCCTAACAGGACCCTTTTGATGGGAATGTCTCAATCCTCCAGGGAAAGCTTCAGGGAATATGCCCAAAGGTGGAGACAACTTGCTGCTGTTGTCCAGCCACCCATGTTGGAAAGGGAAATGGCCGACATGTTCATGAATACTCTGCAAGGAACATATATTGACAGGTTGGCTGCCTTTTCTTCTACTAGCTTCGCAGACGTGGTTATAGCAGGTGAAAGAATTGAAAGTCTGCTAAAGATGGGTAAGATTTCTGATAATGGTACAAGTTCGTCCAGTAACTCCAGGAAACCTTTTGTGGGACCTAGGAGAACCGGTGAGACAAATGTCGTTCATGCCAGCAGAGGTAGACCTCAGTACGTCCACAGATCAGTAGCAGGTGTCACTATTCCAGCTCCGATTCCTCAGCAACCAACATATCAACAACCACCACAACCCCACTATCAACAACAAGTTCAGTATCCGCCACAGAGAGCCTACAACAACAATAACAACAATCAACAACAAAGACCCTTTCAGCAAAGACCATCACAGGCAAATAGGGTGATTGACCCCATCCCTATGCCTTATGCAGCCTTATTGCCACAACTCCTGAAACTCAACTTGGTTGAATTAAGGACATTGGCACCACCAGATCCCTCCAATCTTCCAAGGAATTATGATGTCAACGCCAGATGTGCTTTCCATTCCAATGCACCTGGCCACAATACGGAGAAGTGCAGGGCCTTGCAAATGAAAGTCCAAGACCTGGTGGATTCTAAAGCCCTCAACTTTGCACCCCCTCCAAGTGTCACCAAGAATCCCATGCCCAATCATGGAGGACCAAGAATTAATGCCATTGAGGAAGACAAGCCATCTTTCTTAATCACCAGTGTTGGACAGATTCGGACAGCTCTGGTCGAAATTAAGGCTCAGCTCCTGGAGTGTCAGATGTTCCCCGGGTGTGAGCTCGGTTGTGGGTATTGCAACATTTCGGTCAACGGGTGTGATAATTTGAGAAGCGGCATAGATGGTCTTATCAAAAGTGGTATACTTCAGATCACGACAACGGCACCTACAAATCCAGCAATCCCTTTGACAACAATTCCTGATTCTTCTACAACTGCAACAACAATCATTCCGACCAATTCGTCAATATCATCAACAATGGCTTCATCCATCACTTCAACAAATCAAATGTCAACAACCATTTCTTCTACAACATCAGCATCCATTTATTCAGCAGAATCTTCTACAACGCCAACAGAAATTAATGAAGATATCTCAGCAGTCACCATCTACTATGATCCATCAGACGTTCCTCCAAACAACAACTTTCAGCAACAAACAGTGGCACCTCCTGCCAGGTCACCAGTCACCATTTACTACGATCCGCACACTGTTACAGTACCCTCCTCTGTAGCGATCAGTCCAGTTACCATCACGGTGCCTGGACCCGTTCCATATGAAAGCAATAATGCCATACCTTGGCATTATGGCTCTGATCTTTACTGCGATGGAGAGAAAATCACTTTGGATTCTTCAACCTCTTCTCCACAAATTGATAATGTTGGGGGAGGCGGAGGCTTCACCAGAAGCGGACGCCTTTTTGCCTCACAAATGCAAAGACCTAATGCCGAAGCAGAAGCTGCTGCCAAAGCAAAGGGGAAGAGTGTGACATCTGAAGAACCAATTATCAAAGAAACTCAGAAGACATCTTTTGAACAAGATGTAGACGAGTTTATGAGAATTATAAAGAGAAGTGATTACAAGGTGGTGGATCAGCTTCACCAAACTCCCTCAAAAATCTCCATACTATCCCTGTTGATGTGTTCTGAAGCTCACAGGAATGCATTACTAAAAGTCCTGCACGCAGCGTACGTGCCAGAGGAGATCACTGTTAATCAGCTGGAAACTGTGGTAGCAAATGTCAATACCAGTCATGGACTGGGTTTCACCAATGCTGACTTAACAACTGAGGGGCGTAACCACAACAAGGCTTTACACATCACTCTAGAATGCAAGGGTGCTGTTCTATCCCATGTACTGGTGGACACTGGGTCTTCACTCAATGTTCTACCAAAGAAAGCCTTGGTGAAGCTGGAGTACGATGGCTTGGCACTGCGTCCGAGTAATTTGGTGGTGAGAGCATTTGATGGCTCTAAAAGATCAGTGCTTGGAGAGATCGATCTGCCTGTGATGATTGGCCCGCAGACTTTTAAAATTACCTTCTATGTGATGGACATTCAGCCGGCCTACAACTGTTTGTTGGGTAGACCCTGGATCCATGCCGCTGGCGCTGTTACGTCTACCCTTCACCAGAAGCTAAAATTCGAGTGGGAAGGCCAGATCATCACCATCTGTGGTGAAGAAGACATCTTTGTTAGCCATCTGGCTACGTATAAGTACATAGAAATGGATGGGGAGATCCATGCAACTATGAGCCAGGGGTTTGAGGCCCTGAACATTAATGAAGCATCTGCTGTACTGGGAACCTCCATGACGTCTTATCAGCAAGCCAGGAAGGTTGTTGAAGAGGGTACTGCCCAAGGCTGGGGAAAACTGCTGCCCGTGGAGAAGAAGGAGGACAGATATGGGTTGGGTTACAGACCAGCTCAACAAGATCAATCAGAGGCTGCCAAGAAGCCCAGTTTTGTCAGCGGGGGAATGCTCACCCCGGATGCAGTGAACAACTTGGAAGACGAGGAAGAAAGCGACCGCAACCTGGAGAGTTGGAACGTCCAAGGATCCCGGGGAGCCAAGTCCTTAACTGGTCTTCCCAGGAAATTATAAGGGTTACTCCCGCAGAGTAATTATTATTTCCTGTATTTTTAAGCATGCATCAAGTCTTGCATCTTGCCCAAGATGACAAGACTCATTTTGTAATCGGGCCATCTTGTAATTTTGTGCAAACAGATCAATCAATGAATATCGGACATCTTTTGCAAATGAGTCTTTTCCTTTTTCGCTCACTGTTTTCCATTTTTCTTTTTGTACAAAAATAAAATGGCAATATTTTCCAAAATGATAACTTCATTTCACTTTTTCTAAACAAGATTAAAATCAATCACTAAAATGGACAATCTAAACCCTTGCAGAGAGTGCCTTTCAGACTGCACCGACAACAACACTGCTATGGCTTCGTATGACTTTGACAATCCAATCAATCAAGCTGATGAAGGGGTTGAGGAAGACTATGAGCTGCCTGAAGAGCTAGCCAGGTTGTTAAGGCAAGAGGAGAAGGTTATCACTCCTCACCAGGAGGAAATTGAAACGGTTAATCTTGGTACGGAAGAAGATGTGAAAGAAGTTAAGATTGGGGCCTGCCTACAAGATTCAGTGAAAGAGCAACTGATTGATATGCTTCGGGAGTATGTGGATGTGTTTGCTTGGTCTTATCAGGATATGCCAGGGTTGGACACCGATATTGTCATGCACAAGCTGCCTTTGAAAGAAGACTGTCCGCCAGTAAAACAGAAGCTGCGCCGTACTCGCCCAGATATGGCCATGAAGATAAAAGAAGAGGTACAAAAGCAGTGGGATGCCGGTTTCCTTGCTGTGACTAGCTATCCGCCGTGGGTTGCTAATATTGTACCTGTGCCCAAGAAAGACGGCAAAGTGAGAATGTGTCTGGACTACCGGGATCTGAACAGAGCCAGCCCGAAGGATGATTTCCCTTTACCTCACATTGATATATTGGTTGATAACACGGCTCAGTTCTCGGTGTTCTCCTTCATGGACGGATTTTCAGGATACAATCAGATCAAGATGTCACCTGAAGACATGGAGAAGACAACTTTCATCACACCCTGGGGCACATTCTGTTATAAGGTGATGCCATTCGGACTGAAGAATGCGGGTGCAACTTATCAACGGGCTATGGTAACATTATTCCACGACATGATCCATAAAGAAATTGAATGTTATGTGGATGACATGATTGCCAAGTCCCTCACAGAAGAAGACCACCTGGTAACTCTGTTGAAGTTATTCAAGCGTCTGAGGAAGTACCAATTGAAGTTAAACCCCAACAAATGCACATTCGGGGTGCGATGTGGTAAGTTGCTGGGATTTATCGTAAGTGAGAAAGGGATTGAAGTTGACCCTGATAAAGTCAAAGCCATTCAGGAAATGCCTGCACCAAAGACAGAAAAAGAAGTTCGAGGGTTTCTAGGTAGATTGAACTACATTTCAAGGTTCATATCTCACCTTACAGCAACCTGCGAGCCTTTATTCAAGCTGTTAAGAAAAGAACAAACAGTCAGGTGGAACAAAGACTGCCAGAGGGCTTTTGACAAGATCAAGGAATATTTACAGGAGCCTCCAATCCTTATGCCTCTAGTTGAAGGAAGACCTCTGATAATGTACTTGATAGTATTGGAAGAGTCAATGGGGTGTGTGTTGGGCCAGCATGACGAGTCTGGTCGAAAAGAGTATGCAATTTACTACCTAAGCAAAAAGTTTACCGACTGTGAACAACGTTATTCACTGCTCGAGAAAACTTGCTGTGCTTTAGCGTGGGCTGCTCGCCGACTAAGGCAATATATGTTGACCCACACTACTTTATTGATATCCAAGATGGACCCAGTTAAGTACATCTTTGAGAAGCCAGCACTTACCGGGCGAGTTTCAAGATGGCAAATGATCCTCACAGAATATGACATCCAGTACACATCTCAAAAAGCCATCAAAGGCAGTGTATTGTCTGATTATCTTGCTGAGCAACCCGTTGATGATTACCAGCCTATGAGATTTGACTTCCCTGATGAAGACATCATGTTCATAAAAGCAAAAGATCATGAAGAGCCCATTCACACTGAAGGGCCTGACCCAGAAGAAGAATGGACTATGATGTTTGATGGGGCTGTTAACATGAATGGTCGTGGTGTTGGTGCAATACTCATTACACCTAAGGGATTCACATGCCGTTCTCGACAAAGCTCATCTTCAACTGCACTAACAACGAAGCTGAATACGAAGCTTGTATTATGGGTCTTGAGGAAGCCATTGACCTCAGGATCAAAACTTTGACTGTGTTCGGAGATTCAACTCTGGTAGTTAATCAAACCAACGGCAAATGGTACACCCACCAAGATCATCTGATACCTTACCGGGATTATACAAGAAGGTTATTGACTTTCTTCACAACAGTCAAGCTTGAGTATATCCCTCGAGACAAAAATCAGTTTGCAGATGCTCTAGCTACCATTTCATCCATGATCAAAGTTCAAACTGCCAACTTTGTGCCTCGGATCTCAGTGTCCAGACTTGACAGACCAGCATACGTATTCTCATCAGATGTTGTTAAAGATGATAAGCCTTGGTTCCATGACATTAAGTGCTTCTTGGAGGATCAAACATACCCACCTGGGGCATCTTCCAATGATAAGAAGACACTAAGAAGGCTAGCTTGTAGTTTCTTTCTAAATGTTGATGGTTCCCTGTACAAGAGAAACTTTGATATGGTACTCCTCAGATGCGTTGATAGGACAGAAGCAGACTTGTTGATGCATGAAGTGCACGAAGGATCCTTTGGTACCCATGCAGGATGGCATGCCATGGCTAAAAAGTTGTTAAGATCAGGTTATTACTGGATCACAATGGATGCCGAATGTTGTGCATATGCCAGAAAATTCGATAAATTCCAGATTTATGGGGATAAAGTGCATGTGCCTCCTAGTCCTCTGAATGTGATGTCCTCACCCTGGCCCTTTGCCATGTGGGGCATTGATATGATTGGCAAGATTGAACCGACTACTTCAAATGACCACAGATTCATCCTGGTTGCCATTGACTATTTCACCAAGTGGGCTGAAGCAGCTTCGTATGCAAATGTTACAAGGCAGGTGGTAGCCCGATTTCTGAAGAGAGACATCATCTGTCGGTATGGAGTGCCCGAGCGAATCATTACTGATAATGGTTCCAACTTAAACAACAAAATGATGGCAGAGCTATGCCGGGAATTCAAGATCCAACACCACAATTCTTCTCCTTACAGGCCAAAGATGAATGGCGTTGTTGAGGCAGCTAACAAGAATATCAAGAAGATTGTACAGAAGATGGTAGTTACCTACAAAGACTGGCATGAGATGCTACCGTTTTCCTTACATGGGTACCGTACGTCAATCAGAACGTCCACTGGGGCAACACCGTTTCAACTTGTGTATGGTATGGAGGCAGTCCTACCTGTTGAAGTTGAATTACCCTCCCTGCGGGTACTGATGGACGTTAAGCTAAATGAAGCAGAGTGGGTCCGATCCCGATACGAACAACTGAATCTGATTGAAGAGAAGAGATTGGCTGCAATCTGGCATGGGCAGTTATATCAGAAAAGAATGAAGAAAGCCTTCGATCAGAAAGTAAGGCTCCGAGAGTACCAAGTAGGAGATCTTGTGCTGAAAAGACTCCTCCCTCCTCATACAGACCACAGGGGCAAGTGGACTCCGAACTATGAAGGGCCGTTCGTAGTAAAGAAAGTTTTCTCCGGTGGAGCACTGATGCTCAGCACTATGGATGGTGAAGATTTCCTGTCCCCTGTGAATTCAGATGCAGTTAAAAAATACTTCGCATGAAAATGACCCGCTGGACATAAAAACAGAATGTAAGTCCAGGCAAAAATAGGGCATCCCGGCGAGTCAAAAACAGAATAAAAGACTCGGACAAAAATAAGGGAAAATAAATACAAAAAACGTACACCCACTGAGTTGAAAAGCCACATCGGACAACTCAGGCAAAAATGGGTATCCCGATGGATTGAAAACCCGAAAGGGCGATCCATGCAAAATAAGGGAATAAGCGAACAACTGCATTCTGGATTCGTCTGTATCACTTACAACTTGATAAGCTTTGAAGGGTTCAAGCTTCGTTCAGAATCAGCCTTCTTCAGAAAGCAAGACGAGAAGAACGTCAAAATGTCATACGAGTCATAGCAAAAGGGAAGCTCCCTGAAGCGTCATCAACATTGCCAACATCTTTTGTTTCTCAATTTGTAACAATCTCCTCATTTTAGGGGATTTGTTTCTTTGACTGTATCTTGCCAATTCAGGGCACACGAATTAATAAAATCAGATTTTCAGTCATGTTTCGTCTCGTGCATTTTATTTTTCATTTGCGAAAATGTCCGATGTCTTTAAGATACTGATTGCATAAATACAAATGCTTCTTTTAAATACGTGCTTGCAGGAAATATACTCTCTCTTGGGAGTGCCTAAACTCCTATGACGGAATCCAGTAAGGGATACCTCGGGATTACTTGCGCGTTTCTCTGTCTTTTCAGGATTGCAGGTATTCAAAGCACAACATGGGGCATGAAAGCTTCACCCCAGCCAGCTGGCAAATCAGTATCTACTCAGTCTTAGCACCGGAAATGCTTTCTCCCCAGCTGAGTTACTATTTATTACTTCCTCCTCAGCCAAATGCAAAAGCGAGGGAACCATCTCCCCACAGAGTGTCAACCTCTACCCGGAAGAGCAACGCGTGAAGAAATCACAACAGAGTGACGAAAGCTTCTACAAACCCCAGCTGGGTCCCTCATTACCAGGATAGGTCTATCAATGACCTACTCCCCCAAGCAGAGTCATACATGACAGATCTACCAGTGATCTCATCCCCAGCTGGGATATTCTTTAAGCAGATCAGCCAGAGATCTTCGCAGCAACGGGATCCGGACCTCGGATCGGTACCTTTGCATAATCATAACATTCACATCATATTTTCCCCAGAGCGTAGCATTCCGTCTAATACGGAGCATTACGGCAAAAATCAAACATATTGCATAATCATGAGCCATGTCCTGAATCAGACACTTGTAAATACCGACAATCCATCAGAGTACATAATACTCCCCGAATTCCCCGGCAGAAAGTTAAGACATGTCTCTCACAATACAGATACTTCTTGATACCCGTCCGTATCATATCCCCAGTAAGAAGCCAAAGCGTCCCCTTTGCACCCACTATACAGATACATATACATACAATTCCTTGACACCCGTCCGTGTCATGCTCTCCACAACAAGGGCGACACTCGTCCGTGTCTTACTCACTCATACAGATACTCGTTCGTATCTTGTATATATCACTTAAATCCTCTCATATCCAACACTCGTCCATGTTCTTTGTTAACCCGTTGGTACTCATCTGTATCATCATCTCAGAACATGCATCAAGCGTTTGTTTCTACCCGATACTCGTCCGTATCATAGTCTTAAGGATGCTCGTCCGCATCCTTAATCTATACACCACATCAAACACTTATGTCTCTTTGAATTTATACACTTGTCTGTGTCTATTGTTCCCCAGAAGAGTCCCCTCAGATTCGGCACTCGTCCGTGTTCTTTGTTAACCAGTTGATACTCGTCCGAACACGTGTCAGCGTTTGTTTCTACCTGATACTCGTCCGTATCATAGTCTTAAGGATGATCGTCCGCATCTTTAATATATACACCAGTGCCAAACACTTATACCTTTCATTTCTTGGATGTAAACACTCGTCCGTGTTTACCATTCCCCAGCAAAATCCCCAACAAAGCTTGTTAAACTATTTCCTTTCTATCTGACATTCGTCCTATGTCATGATACCTTTGCGGCAGCCGTACCCTGCCAGGTGATCGTCCTTCACCTTTTTGATGATCGCCCATCATCATCCCCAGTGGAGTCCCTATTCATTAGAACCCCTTCTAATCCGACATTCGCCCTATGTCGTGGTATCTTTAGCAGCCGTACCCTGCTAGGTGATCGTCCTTCACCTCCTGATGATCGTCCTTCATCATTTTATCCGATGGCCGTCCCCATCGTTGATCTTGTTATCTGACATTCGTCCTATGTCATGATGAACCAACAGAGCAGCCGTCCCCTGCTAGGTGATCGTCCTTCACCTCTTGATGATCGTCCTTCATCATTTTATCCGATGGCCGTCCCCATCGTCGACCTTGTTATCCGACATTCGTCCTATTTCGTGATACTACCGGCAGCCGTACCCTGCCAGGTGATCGTCCTTCACCTTAGATGACCGTCCCTCATCTTCTCCCCAACAGAGCAGCCGTCCCGTGCTAGGTGATCGTCCTTCACCTTTGATGATCGTACCTCATCATTCATTTCATTTACCTGTAATCATATCTTTACTTGATGGCCGTCCCCATCATAATCTCTTATATCCCCAACATGTCGGTCGTCCCCGTCATTGCTCTTTCCCCAGCAGTCGTCCTCTGCTCGACGGTCGTCCTCCATCGCCCACACTTTATAATCATACTTTATTTTCTTTTACAATCTATATCCCTTTTCTTCTTCATGCTGTGAGTGCAAATTTTGGACTGTCTTTTGGTATTCAACCACAAGTTATCTTGTTTGCCTGTTAAGCCGTTGCTTACACCCTGCACAGCTAACTCATGTTTGAGTAGGGGCAGCTGTAAACACCCCAAATTTTCCCTCACCCATTCTTGTGATCTCTTCATATGCATAAGTTCAAACATAGCATCTCATATTGCATTTTTGATTCACTGCATTGATTCAAAGTCATCTGCACCTAGGGTTTGTGATCTGAGCTATCCAAGAGCCATTTGAGCCACTCCAAAGGTCATCAATCACTCCCAAGGGGTCCATGTGTGTTCAAGCATCATATTATATCCTCACAAAGTCAAGAAAGCCAAAAGAATCACAAGAACTAAGAATGGCATGGAAGCAGAGCCAGGTTTAACTGCACAAATGACCTAGAATTAGGGTTTTGGTTTCAGAGGCCAGAACTCCAAATTTTTTGGTCATTATTGTTTCTATTGGTCTCTAAATGTTATAAGGATCATGCATATCAATTTTCATGAAGAAATTCCATGAGGAAGGCATCTAATCAAGAGTTGACTTCTTGAGCAAGTCAGTGCAAAATCAGGGCATCTGAGGCCCCCATTGACCCAACCAAAGGGTGTTCATCATCATTTTGATTATGTATGGTCTTTATTTGATCATATAAGATGTTATAAGTTCACAAAATTGAAGAATTTCAAGCCATTTGCAAAGTTGCCTTTTTGGGAAAATGACTTGTAATGGAAACTTGCCATTTTGGGAAACTTTTTCAACCTTTTCTTTTTGATTCAAAAATGCTTCAAATGAGAAAACTTTGGTCATGAAAGTTGTAGAATGGATAATTCCCTTTTCAAAAAGTACAAGAACTCATTCTAATTCATTTTGGATCAAAAGTTATGGCTTGTCAAAGTTGGACAAAATCACATAATTTCAAGTTATGTACCAAAGAAGCAAAGTTGCGAAACGCCTTGCCAAGGTAAAATGAGACCTCAAAGTGACTTCTAATCTTTGTACAAACATAAACCAATGCCTAAAAGTCAGAATGCACCAAGAGTTTGTCCATTTTCATGACTTGTGGATCAAGAAATCACAAAAGGGGCAAAATTGGACAAAGTTGCAAAACATCATACAAACCCTAATCCACTTGCTAATTGGCTTCAAGACTGATCCCATGGCTCTCCTCATTCCTTGCTGCGCAGGACACCCCTTTGTCCTTGGCCTACCAATGACCCATACCTCTCTTACACAAAACATGGACTTTTTGCAAAAAGACTGATAACGAGAAAATGTATCGATTATATTGCTATGTTTCAATACCGTTTTATCGCATAATTGTCGTTTTAACACCCGATTCCTCGAGTTTTCTTTGCCATTTTGCAGGTACATCATATACAGAGCTAAATCGAGAGCCACGAGTGAAATGAGCAAAAACAACCGTTAAAAGATGAAGAAATGAGGAATTCTGCATAACTGCATATTTTGTTGCACTCACGGTTGTCACCTAGGTGTCACGTCCGTGACACCCCAAAAGGAGCACTCACGACCGTGACATAACCCTCACGACCGTGACACTTATAATACAAGGGACACGAACGTGATGCCCTTGTCACGACCGTGACAAGGGAAAAATAGGTTATTTGACTGAAGACTTAGTCATGAACGTACGCTGCATGTGAGGTGCCTATTTTCCAGCTGACCCAGTATCCATACGTCCCTGGATCCTCTCAATTCTCCTACGAGGCCCAAGCAACAAACCAACTACCAAGCCCATTTAGTCTTCTATAAATAGCTTAATTTTTATGAACAATACACAGAGCTTATTTTTATTAATTTCTTGCGGAAGCTCTGCCGAATTATTTTGCACCCTTTATATTTTTCCAGCATTATTTTCATTGCTTTATTTTTCTTGTATCCCAAATAACCTTATAACAATTTCCAACATCAGGAAATTGTTATAAATTTATTTGTTTCAAAGCCTTCTGAATTTTTAGAATTTATTTCCGATTCCGACGAATACTCCGAGCTTTCCGGCCTGTGGAAGAAGGAGTCTGCAGCCTTAGTTTTAGTTTTTGTTTATTGTTTTTCCATTCCGTTGTTTGTATTGTACTATCACCGCTATTATATCACAACATTGAGGACAATGTCTGATATAGTGTGGGAGAGGTACCTTTCATTTTCCGCATTTTTCCCTTTCCGCATTTTTCCATTCCGTTGTATTTTCCCTTTCGTAAGTTAATGAAACGAGCAATTTTTGTGCTATTTTCTTTAGTTTCGAACTTTCCCCGTTTATTTAGCCATACCGAAAAAAAATCTTTAATTAATTCTTCGCATTACCCGACTTACCTACGAAATCATAATTAGGAAGCTGAGAACGATTCAACAAGACCAATACAGTCTTGACACCTTAGACTTCCCACTTAAGCGATCCCGTTCCGATTATCGTTACGACTACACCTTAAGTTTCAGTTCAAAAGTAACCCCTAGTAGTTTATACTAGCAGTCAGCACCGTCTGAACACAAACCACGTGGGGAGCCGATGAATATAAGCGTTTGATGCCTAATCTAAAATAATCCTTCATATCTCGATGCAAATGAAAAGAAATTGCACCAAAGTACACGGTCGCATATAAGAAACGAGAAATATGAGAAGGAGTCCATTGCGGGTTGGTTCAGAGGTACTGGTTCTGAACTTGGTAGGGCGTGCTACGGCTCGATCCCCCACAACCTCCAAATTGGATAATGTATGTAGGGTTACCGCACTCGTGTACCAGACCCCGTGCTTAAAAAGGATCAAAGTCGCTAACCGGCTACTCCACTACGTGCGTGCTAAGGCAAAGGGCTTAATGTGATTGCGCTAGAATGAAACCGGGCGAAATAAGATCGAAAGACTCTAGGTGAAATCGTAAAGCAATTGCCGAATGTTTCGTTTAACAGGAAGTCGACGACTTAGCTTGTTGCTTGTGTCATTAGTGTATCGTTAGTGTTTTATCAAAGTACCGGTTTATTCGACAAAACGATCCCTCGTACGGTTTGTTATGTGTGTGCATCGATAAAAACTTGTCCGACAATTTTCAACCGACTATTTGCTAGAGGACAAGCAAAGGTTTAAGTTTGGGGAAGTTTGATAACGAGAAAATGTATCGATTATATTGCTATGTTTCAATACCGTTTTATCGCATAATTGTCGTTTTAACACCCGATTCCTCGAGTTTTCTTTGCCATTTTGCAGGTACATCATATACAGAGCTAAATCGAGAGCCACGAGTGAAATGAGCAAAAACAACCGTTGATGAAGAAATGAGGAATTCTGCATAACTGCATATTTTGTTGCACTCACGGTTGTCACCTAGGTGTCACGACTGTGACACCCCAAAAGGAGCACTCACGACCGTGACATAACCCTCACGACCGTGACACTTATAATACAAGGGACACAAACGTGATGCCCTTGTCACGACCGTGACAAGGGAAAAATAGGTTATTTGACTGAAGACTTAGTCATGAACGTACGCTGCATGTGAGGTGCCTATTTTCCAGCTGACCCAGTATCCACACGTCCCTGGATCCTCTCAATTCTCCTACGAGGCCCAAGCAACAAACCAACTACCAAGCCCATTTAGTCTTCTATAAATAGCTTAATTTTTATGAACAATACACGGAGTTTATTTTTATTAATTTCTTGCGGAAGCTCTGCCGAATTATTTTGCACCCTTTATATTTTTCCAGCATTATTTTCATTGCTTTATTTTTCTTGTATCCCAACCAACCTTATAACAATTTCCAACATCAGGAAATTGTTATAAATTTATTTGTTTCAAAGCCTTCTGAATTTTTAGAATTTATTTCCGATTCCGACGAATACTCCGAGCTTTCCGGCCTGTGGAAGAAGGAGTCTGCCACTTTTATTGTTAACCAGGTTTATATTAATTTGCAATTATATTTATGTTTAATATTTATTTTTCTGCCATGCATATTTCGTTTTATGTTTCTCTGCCTCTGTCTGGTTCAACAATAATGAGTAGCTAAATACCTTAGGGCGGTATGTAATTAAAACAAACTAAATCGGTAAAATCAACTCTAGGCTTAAAATAATTAAGAGCTTAATATTCTGGCTGATACTTTTTATTATAAAATCAACCTTTTTGTTACGAGAGTAAGGAAAGTGTATTAGGTTAGGTCAAGACCACGAGAGTGTGAGATTTTAACCAGATAGCTAAAGTTAGGCATTTAAATTAAACACAGCGAGAGAGCTTTAAAATAAATTAGAATTACTAAGTTTCCAAAAATTATTTCTAAACACTTATGGGCTAGCGAGAGCAGGCATAGGGCTTTAGGGGTAAGATCTGAGATAAGACCACAAGAGTGTGAGTTAAAGATATTTAAGCTGGTAACCTCTACAGAATAGATTAAGTGAACACCTTTATAAGCCTAGGGTAGATTGACCCGCCTAAGTTAGCATAATTACATACCGACCGCCTTAGAATTATTTATTAAATTTAAATTTAATTCCCGCCTTTAATCTTTAAAAACAACAAAAAATCGTGACAACCCTTCACCTTAGCTAAACTAGAAATTCCTCTAGCACTAAGTAACCATAGAGTCCCTGTGGATCGATAATCTTAAATATTACTTCGATAGGCTGTGCACTTGCAGTTAAGATACCGCTAGACACATAATTAGATACGTCTTTAGCCCATCAAGTTTTTGGCGCCGTTGCCGGGGACCTTAATTTAGTTACTAGTGCACTTTAGGGTAGCATTGTCTAGACTAAGGTAACAACTATTTTCCTTTCTTAATCTAAATTCCCGAGTGTATGCCAAGTACTCGCTCTCAAGGCAGCTATGCTGAGAGCTCAGATCAACGGATTTAAGCAAAGGGAAAACGAATCACTTTTCGAAGCTTGGGAACGCTATAAGGATATGCTGAGACTTTGTCCACATCACGGATTAGTAGAATGGATGGTCATCCATACCTTCTATAATGGACTCTTGTACAATACAAGAATGACAATTGACGCTGCCGCAGGCGGTGCACTAATGGACAAAGAATATAACGATGCTTATGCACTTATCGAAAGTATGGCTCAAAACCATTACCAATGGGGAAGCGAGAGAGTCGCAACTGAGAAACCAACAAAAGGAGGTATGTACGAAGTGAGTAGTATGGACCAAGTCAATGCAAAGTTTGACCAACTAAGCCAAAAGATCGACAACTTGGCCATAACACCAACAGCCACCGTGGCTGCAGTAACACCTAACTGTGAGTTATGTGGAGTTCCAGGACATGAAGTTCCTGATTGCCAACTATTAACAGGAATTCCCACAGATCAAGTGAATTATGCTCAAGGAAACCCGTACTCAAACACATACAACCCAGGTTGGAAGAATCATCCGAACTTCTCCTATAAGAACAACAATGCTTTATACGCACCAGGTCAAGCACCAGCTACACCACCAGGATATCAAAAGACTGCTCCTAATGTCCCTAGAAAATCGAACCTTGAATTGATGATGGAGAACTTTATAGCTAACCAATCTCAGACAAACAAGGACTTCTTAAACCAAAACATACACACTAGTGAGCAGATTAAACAATTAGTAAGCAAAGTAGATGCATTAGCTACACATAACAAAATGCTTGAAACTCAGATTTCACAAGTAGCGCAACAACAAGCACCTACCGCTGCACCAGCTGGAGTATTTCCTGGACAACCTCAACCTAATCCGAAAGGACAAGCCAATGCTGTAATATTAAGAAGTGGCAAGGAACTTGACGGACCTACCGATCCAAGACTTGACAATCCAGCCATGTACCAAAAACCGGATAAACCGACTGAAATGGTGAACGATCCAGAAGAAAAGGAAGATGATAATCAAGAGGCAGTGGAGAAAGAAAAGCCTTATGTGCCTCCACCACCCTATAAACCACTGATTCCGTACCCTCAGAGATTAACCAATTCCAAGACGATGGGCCAGTTTAAGAAATTTGTCGAACTTCTGAAACAGTTGAATATTACTATTCCGTTTACAGAAGCTATCACTCAAATGCCCTCGTATGCTAAGTTTTTAAAAGAGATCTTATCTAATAAGAAAAAGATAGAGGATAACGGAACAGTTACACTTACTGCTGAGTGTAGCGCCATAATTCAGAATAATATGCCTCCTAAGCTAAAAGATCCAGGAAGTTTCTCTATACCCTGTGTAATAGGAAAATTCGTCATTGACAAAGCTCTATGCTATTTAGGAGCCAATATCAGTGTTATGCCCTTAACGATTTGCAAAAGGCTAGACATGGGAGACCTAAGACCAACTAAAATGTCTGTTCAACTAGCCGATCGCTCTGTT
The DNA here is from genome assembly GCA_963966055.1 of Lathyrus aphaca. Taxonomy (NCBI): domain Eukaryota; kingdom Viridiplantae; phylum Streptophyta; class Magnoliopsida; order Fabales; family Fabaceae; genus Lathyrus; species Lathyrus aphaca. The sequence goes on along the minus strand of OZ014525.1, from coordinate 418,372,905 downwards.
AAATATCCTGTAGGCATACTAGAAAACGTTCCAGTACGTATAGGACAATTCTACATCCCTACTGATTTCATAATCATGGACATCTCTGAAGACTCCACTACACCTATCATACTAGGAAGACCATTCTTAGCTACCGCCGGAGCTATAATAGACGTAAAAAGAGGAAAGCTAACCTTTGAAGTAGGTGAAGAGAAAGTTGAATTTATTTTAACACAATTCTTACAATCACCAGCTATAGAGGATACATGCTATCTATTGGACGTAATTGACGAATGTGTAAGAGAAATGGAAATGAAAGAAACTACCTATTCTGAAATTATGAAAATTCAAATCCCTCCGATTTTCGAAGATGATAATTGGCGTGCACCAAATCAGGATGATAGTCTAAGCGAAAGTTTAGCACTTACACCGGATCCCATGCCAAGTAAGGATAAACCTACATTAGGATTAACAACTTTACCTAATAACCTAAGATACGAATTCTTAGATATTGAATGTAAAAGACCAGTTATAATAAATTCCAGTTTAGGAACAATCGAAACTAAGAAACTTTTAGATGTCTTAAAGAAATATCCAACTGCATTAGGATATAACATATCTGATCTCAAAGGAATATGCCCTTCAATCTGTATGCATCGTATTCTGCTAGAAGAAGATTGTAAAACCTCTAGAGAATCTCAAAGAAGAATTAACCCTATCCTTAGCACTGTAGTAAAGGAAGAAGTTAAGAAACTACTAGATGCCAGAATAATATATCCAATCTCTGATAGTAAATGGGTTAGTCCAGTACATGTAGTACCAAAGAAAGGAGGTATCACTGTTGTGAAAAACGCTAAAGGCGAATCGATATCACAAAGAGTAGTGACGGGACATAGAGTGTGCATCGATTATCGTAAACTAAACAAAGCCACTCGAAAAGATCATTTCCCACTACCTTTTATAGATCAAATGTTAGAACGATTAGCCAAGCATTCTTATTTCTGTTATCTTGATGGTTACTCAGGATTTTTCCAAATCCCTATCCACCCAGATGATCAAGAGAAGACTACATTCACATGTCCCTATGGAACGTTCGCTTATAGACGAATGCCCTTTGGATTATGCAACGCTCCAGCAACCTTTCAAAGATGTATGATATCAATCTTCGCAGATTTTATAGACAAGATCATGGAAGTGTTCATGGACGACTTCTCTGTATGCGGGCAAAGTTTTGAAGGATGCCTATCAAATTTAGAAATGGTGTTAGAAAGATGTGTAAAAGTAAACCTCGTGCTTAACTGGGAGAAATGTCATTTTATGGTCAGAGAAGGAATCGTATTAGGACACGTTATATCCGACAAGGGAATTGAAGTTGATAAAGCTAAGATAGAAGTCATAAAAGATCTTCAACCCCCTAAAACCGTTCGAGAAATACGAAGCTTTTTAGGACACGCCGGTTTCTACCGACGATTCATCAAAGATTTCTCGAAAATCACTAAACCTCTTACTGGTTTATTAATGAAAGACGCTGAGTTCATATTCAATGAAGATTGTCTTAAAGCATTCGAAACTCTAAAGACATCCCTCATCACTGCACCAATCATGCAACCCCCTGACTGGAGATTACCTTTCGAAATCATGTGCGATGCGAGTGACTATGCTGTAGGCGCAGTTCTAGGCCAGAGGAAGGAAAAGAAACTTCATGCGATTTACTATGCCAGTAGAACCTTAGATTCTGCTCAGATGAACTACGCCACTACTGAAAAAGAATTGTTAGCAGTTGTCTTTGCGCTGGACAAATTCCGTTCTTACCTAGTAGGAGCAAAAATAATCGTTTACACAGACCACGCTGCTATCCGATATCTATTAACTAAGAAAGATGCTAAACCAAGACTCTTGAGATGGATTTTACTCTTACAAGAGTTTGATCTCGAAATAAAAGATAAGAAGGGTACTGAAAACGTCGTAGCGGACCATTTATCTAGAATAGAAGGTATTAAACCCGAACAAGTGCCGATTAAAGATGATTTTCCGTATGAACAGCTGATAGCACAAATAGGAAGCGACCCAGTTCAGTTAGACATAGATGAACCAGAACTCGTGGAAAAAATCCAAACGACTGTAGAACTGCCATGGTACGCTGACATTGTTAACTACCTAGCTACAGGAGCTCTTCCACCTGATTTAACCTATCAGCAGAAAAAGAAATTCTTTCACAATCTAAAACATTACTATTGGGATAAACCATTATTGTTCAAAAGAGGACCCGATGGAATCTTTCGTCGATGTATTCCCGAAGAAGAAATAGAAGATGTCATTGCTCATTGCCATTCATCTCCTTATGGTGGACATGCAAGCACTTCCAAGACATGTGCAAAAATCTTGCAAGCCGGCTTATTCTGGCCCAATCTATGGAAAGATGTCCACATCGCTATTATAAATTGCGATCGGTGTCAACGCACTGGTAATATTTCAAGAAGAGATGAAATGCCTCAAAAAGGAATATTAGAAGTAGAAATCTTTGACGTCTGGGGAATAGATTTCATGGAACCATTCCCATCATCTTTCGGTAATAATTACATACTCGTAGCCGTTGATTATGTTTCAAAATGGATTGAAGCTATAGCTTCTCCTACAAATGACACACGAGTAGTAATAAAGCTTTTCAGAAATATAATCTTTCCCAGATTTGGTGTGCCTAGACTCGTCATAAGTGACGGTGGCTCGCACTTCATTTCAAAAATCTTTGACAAATTACTATCTAAGTATGGAGTAAGACACCATGTGGCAACACCATATCATCCACAAACAAGTGGACAAGTCGAAGTATCGAACAGAGAAATCAAACAAATCTTAGAAAAGACTGTCGCCATATCTCGGAAAGATTGGTCATCTAAACTTAATGAAGCTTTATGGGCTTATAGGACCACTTACAAGACACCCATAGGAACTACACCTTTCAAATTAGTTTATGGAAAATCTTGTCACCTCCCAGTAGAACTAGAACACAAAGCTTATTGGGCGATCAAAACTCTTAATATAAACTATAATGCTGCAGGAGAAAAGCGAATCCTAAACATTAACGAATTAGAAGAATTAAGGCTAGATGCTTATGAGAATGCTAAGATATATAAAGAAAGAACTAAGCGATGGCATGATAAACGCCTATCTAGGAAAGAATTTAGTGTGGGAGACGTTGTACTCCTCTTTAATTCAAGACTTAGGCTCTTTCCTGGAAAACTAAAATCTAGATGGTCAGGACCCTTTGAAATAACTAAAGTATTCCCAAGTGGAGCGATAGAAATTAAGGGTAGGAATAGTGAACCATTCACAGTAAACGGACAACGTTTAAAACATTATCATAAAGTTGAAAATAGAGATTATGCAAATAGTCTAAGGCTTTTAGAGTTGTCCACTAATTTCCCTGATTAATCTAACCTAAGCATTACGTCAGGCTTTAGACGATAAAAACAGCGCTTAGTGGGAGGCAACCCATTTAATCATTTAATTATTTAAATCATTTTTATCATTCTATTATTTTGTCATTTATCATTTTATTATTCATTTATTTGTTTTGTCATTTTATAGTTTTATTTCAATATTACTATTATTGCTTTTAATTTATGCATTTTATTTTCTTATTTTTCCTTATTTTAATTTTAAATCACTTTTACAGATTCTCTAAAGTCTTTTCCACTTTCTTTCTCCCCCTGATTTGTTTCCTCCGTATTTGCACTAACTATGGCTAACCAACCGATAAACCTTATGGAAACCAAATTTAGAGGTAGGAACCAAAGAATGAAATTTGAAGAGTTATCACAGAGACCAATGGATTTGACTCTGTACCCGGATGATCTGACTATGGAAACCTTAGGTATACATGATAGCATCCTATACTTGTTTAACCGACTTGGATGAGAGAATGCACTGATTCAACATAAGTTTGTGACTTACCGCGAGCTCACCCTTGAGTTCCTTAGCTCCTTAGTTTACCTACCCGAGCGCGGTTTTGGATTCAGGAAAGGATTTATCAGTTTCCACCTATTTAGAATAGAATATGACTTTAACCATAAAGAACTAGATGACTTATTAGGATTCCCTAGTGTACCCTTTGCTTTTACTACCACACAGGTAGAATTGATGGACATTGAGCTGGATTTCTTTTGGGGAACTTTAACCGGAAACTACCACCCTGAACCAAATAACATGCACAATGATGAGATACATAACCCTGCTATCCGTTACTTCCATAAGATCCTTGCCCACACCTTCTTTGGAAAAGAAGAAAACCTTACTGGAGTATCTAAAGATGAGATATTCATTATGTCTTGTTTCACTAATGGACAGCCAGTCAATGGTGTGCCTTTCATGATGCAAACCTTCACCCGAATCCAAGAAGAACCTGAATTACCTATATTAGTAGTAGGTCTTGTAACCATGATTGCTGATGCCTTGGGACTTATATACTAATTGCACAGGTGTAACCGTTTAGGTACCATCCGTCCTATGAATCTTAACTTTTGCTTTAATCGCCATATCATAAGGAATTTAGGACATCCACCTTTCGAGTACCTAATCCGGAATGAAGTAGTAACCCTGTTCACACTACCAAACCATGCTAGAGTAAGTGTTCACAATAAGGATAATTGGCTTTATGAGTTAACCCCACCTGACTATCCATCTACTCCTAAAACACCTCAATCTTACAAGATAAAGGATGATATAATGACCGATGTAGAAAGTGACCCTGAGACACCTCCTGGTTACCATGACATTGACCACACTGACGAAGTGATTGAAACCCCTGAAGTGAATCAAGTAGAATATGCTGATATCTTAAAGAATATCATGAACACTCTTGAAGCTTACCAAACCGACATAAATACTGTTAAGGATGAGATTAAGAGCATGCGATTGGACATTATAGGATTAACTGACATAACATGTGAGCAATTCTACCACCTGAACTCCGCAATCGAAGATTTGAAGAAGCACTTTTGAAAATGCTGTAGTAATTTAGCTTATTTTATTTATTGTTTTCGTTTCTAGTTAATTTTACATTTCGCAAACATTTTCGTACCGTATTTTCATTACTGTAATTTCATTTCAATTACCAAATGCAAAGCACTTCTAGTTTACAAATTTTTCCAATTTAATCAATTTATATGCTTTCAATCTATATACTGTTATGTTTGATTTGATTAATATTTTATACAACCTCTCGTATGATGCAATTTACAAAATTCTGTTGATATTTTGTATTATATGGTGTTTATGTTTAACTTAGAGTGAGAAGTGATCAAAAATATTATATAAATTATATGAAGCGTGAGAGATAATATGCTTTCTGGAAATTATTCAAGGTTTTAAGTCCTCACGGTCGTCATCACCCCCTTACGATCGTGACAAGCTATTTAGCGCGTCACGACCGTGACGGCCCTAATTATAGAATTCGAAAGAAACAGAACTGTTTCTTCTTCGAAACCTCTTCATCTTTCTTCTTCCATAACTTTCAAAACCACCCATTATCTCCACCAACTTCCGTAACCTCCCATTACCAAATTAAACCCCATTAACCTCTCCATTATCACCACACCTATCACATTCTCACCTTCAATTATTTATCTGAACCTATTTTCTCTCATTTTATCACTTTTTTCACAAAAATCCAAACTCCTCATCTCCCACTCTTGTTCTTGCATGCAATGGAAGCTATTCAATTTAGAGATGGTGAGAATGGAGAAAACTAGAGAGAGAGATTCATCCGATTCCAGAACCGTGGTGTGCAACCCACGCGTTATATCGACACTGTCTGTTTGAGAGAACTGGGAATGCTTAACAGTGTCAAGAGCCTGCTTCAAAAAGTCGGTCTGTGAGATCTTTGCAGTCAGCCCCAGCCCACATTCGAGCTTCTAACATTGGAATTCCTAAGCTCATTCCATTACATCACTCATGCCGATTCTCAGAGTCAACTCACCGGTTTCGCTAAGTTCAGATTGCATGGCCGGGAGTTCGAACTTTCGCAAGATAGGATAGCCGAGTTGCTAGGCTTCGATCACGGGAATGAAGCTCACCTCCGCATGCCGGACAATTTCAGTGAAACCGCTTTCACTTTATGGCACGACATAACCAACACCCGTGCCTCAGCCTTTCAGAGCCTTAATGCTACACATATCCACAACCCGACAATCAGATATTTTCACCGCATCATTTGCAACACCATCTTTGCACGAGAGAGTAACCACAAGCTCAACTCCAAGGAGCTTCTGTTCTTATACTGCGCTCTAAATGACGAGCCTATCAACGCTGCCCCGTTCATGCTGAACCATATCCAGTCCATTGCGCAAAGAGGCGCAACCCCATTTTACATAGGCGGCATTGTCACCTCCCTCGCCATTCAGTTGGGGCTTGGTGACTTGGTCGTAGATTTGCCTTTCAGAGCCGCCGAGTTCCTAACCAAGAATTATTGCAGGTCCGCACACTTGATTGCGCAGAGAGAGGATGGCAGGTTTAGCCCTGTTATCCACGACACTGTTTATCACCACATTATTCTGCCGTCCCGTGACCGCATCGATCCATCTAGCCGAGCCAACTGGCTCTTTGCTTTACCGGATGCTGCCGGCCACGCCCCCATTCATGATGAGCAGGCCGATCCACCCGCGGACGAGATGCAAGACGCTATGAATGCAGCTGAGCCTGTCCAGGACATTCCAGAGACATCCACCCGACAGCCTCCTGCACATGAATACACACTTAAGGAAGTCTTCTGTGCGATTCATCAGCAAAACCAGATGAATGCTGCACTGGAGCGAAGGCAGAAGGAGCAGTATGATGCATTACTCCGCACTGTTGCCACAAACCAGCAGGCTACTGACGAGAAGCTCGGCGAGATCCTTAGCGAGCTAGAGGCTATGCGCATTGATATTACTGCTATCACCGGTACCGGTTCTGATCCTGAAGTGACTCCGACCAGACGCTCCCGCACCAGAAGCCGAGGCCGCGGTCATCAGCAGCCTTAGTTTTAGTTTTTGTTTATTGTTTTTCCATTCCGTTGTTTGTATTGTACTATCACCGCTATTATATCACAACATTGAGGACAATGTCTGATATAGTGTGGGAGAGGTACCTTTCATTTTCCGCATTTTTCCCTTTCCGCATTTTTCCATTCCGTTGTATTTTCCCTTTCGTAAGTTAATGAAACGAGCAATTTTTGTGCTATTTTCTTTAGTTTCGAACTTTCCCTGTTTATTTAGCCATACCGAAAAAAAATCTTTAATTAATTCTTCGCATTACCCGACTTACCTACGAAATCATAATTAGGAAGCTGAGAACGATTCAACAAGACCAATACAGTCTTGACACCTTAGACTTCCCACTTAAGCGATCCCGTTCCGATTATCGTTACGACTACACCTTAAGTTTCAGTTCAAAAGTAACCCCTAGTAGTTTATACTAGCAGTCAGCACCGTCTGAACACAAACCACGTGGGGAGCCGATGAATATAAGCGTTTGATGCCTAATCTAAAATAATCCTTCATATCTCGATGCAAATGAAAAGAAATTGCACCAAAGTACACGGTCGCATATAAGAAACGAGAAATATGAGAAGGAGTCCATTGCGGGTTGGTTCAGAGGTACTGGTTCTGAACTTGGTAGGGCGTGCTACGGCTCGATCCCCCACAACCTCCAAATCGGATAATGTATGTAGGGTTATCGCACTCGTGTACCAGACCCCGTGCTTAAAAAGGATCAAAGTCGCTAACCGGCTACTCCACTACGTGCGTGCTAAGGCAAAGGGCTTAATGTGATTGCGCTAGAATGAAACCGGGCGAAATAAGATCGAAAGACTCTAGGTGAAATCGTAAAGCAATTGCCGAATGTTTCGTTTAACGGGAAGTCGACGACTTAGCTTGTTGCTTGTGTCATTAGTGTATCGTTAGTGTTTTATCAAAGTACCGGTTTATTCGACAAAACGATCCCTCGTACGATTTGTTATGTGTGTGCGTCGATAAAAACTTGTCCGACAATTTTCAACCGACTATTTGCTAGAGGACAAGCAAAGGTTTAAGTTTGGGGAAGTTTGATAACGAGAAAATGTATCGATTATATTGCTATGTTTCAATACCGTTTTATCGCATAATTGTCGTTTTAACACCCGATTCCTCGAGTTTTCTTTGCCATTTTGCAGGTACATCATATACAGAGCTAAATCGAGAGCCACGAGTGAAATGAGCAAAAACAACCGTTGATGAAGAAATGAGGAATTCTGCATAACTGCATATTTTGTTGGACTCACGGTTGTCACCTAGGTGTCACGACTGTGACACCCCAAAAGGAGCACTCACGACCGTGACATAACCCTCACGACCGTGACACTTATAATACAAGGGACACAAACGTGATGCCCTTGTCACGACCGTGACAAGGGAAAAATAGGTTATTTGACTGAAGACTTAGTCATGAACGTACGCTGCATGTGAGGTGCCTATTTTCCAGCTGACCCAGTATCCACACGTCCCTGGATCCTCTCAATTCTCCTACGAGGCCCAAGCAACAAACCAACTACCAAGCCCATTTAGTCTTCTATAAATAGCTTAATTTTTATGAACAATACACGGAGTTTATTTTTATTAATTTCTTGCGGAAGCTCTGCCGAATTATTTTGCACCCTTTATATTTTTCCAGCATTATTTTCATTGCTTTATTTTTCTTGTATCCCAACCAACCTTATAACAATTTCCAACATCAGGAAATTGTTATAAATTTATTTGTTTCAAAGCCTTCTGAATTTTTAGAATTTATTTCCGATTCCGACGAATACTCCGAGCTTTCCGGCCTGTGGAAGAAGGAGTCTGCCACTTTTATTGTTAACCAGGTTTATATTAATTTGCAATTATATTTATGTTTAATATTTATTTTTCTGCCATGCATATTTCGTTTTATGTTTCTCTGCCTCTGTCTGGTTCAACAATAATGAGTAGCTAAATACCTTAGGGCGGTATGTAATTAAAACAAACTAAATCGGTAAAATCAACTCTAGGCTTAAAATAATTAAGAGCTTAATATTCTGGCTGATACTTTTTATTATAAAATCAACCTTTTTGTTACAAGAGTAAGGGAAGTGTATTAGTTTAGGTCAAGACCACGAGAGTGTGAGATTTTAACCAGATAGCTAAAGTTAGGCATTTAAATTAAACACAGCGAGAGCGCTTTAAAATAAATTAGAATTACTAAGTTTCCAAAAATTATTTCTAAACACTTATGGGCTAGCGAGAGCAGGCATAGGGCTTTAGGGGTAAGATCTGAGATAAGACCACGAGAGTGTGAGTTAAAGATATTTAAGCTGGTAACCTCTACAGAATAGATTAAGTGAACACCTTTATAAGCCTAGGGTAGATTGACCCGCCTAAGTTAGCATAATTACATACCGACCGCCTTAGAATTATTTATTAAATTTAAATTTAATTCCCGCCTTTAATCTTTAAAAACAACAAAAAATCGTGACAACCCTTCACCTTAGCTAAACTAGAAATTCCTCTAGCACTAAGTAACCATAGAGTCCCTGTGGATCGATAATCTTAAATATTACTTCGATAGGTTGTGCACTTGCAGTTAAGATACCACTAGACACATAATTAGATACATGTTTAGCCCATCAAAGACCCATACCAATCAAGCTAGGCCACACCAACTCCTCTGACCTATCCAAGAGTGATAAGTGGACCAAAAGAGACATAACACAACACACAACACAAGCTGAAACCTCAGATTGCCATAGTTATCAAAAATCCCCCAACTTGCAAAACCTTTCGAATCTCCCAGCTCACTCAACCATTCTTCAAACCAACTTCACCATTGATCTCAAAATGACTCATTGACCACAAACCAACCATTGAAACAGCCAAAAGCACCCCATAAACCAAACACGATTTCTGACCAGTTGGCTTGCAAACTCCTAAATCAGCCAAAAGAAATTCCTCCCAAGCATCAAAACTTCATCAGGGGTTCAAGGGGAGTGGTTTTCACAAAGAGAGAAGGCCTAAAAGTCCCAAACTGAGAAAGCTCAAGCTCAGGTACCTCCTTGAAACTTTTTTCCAGAACTTGTTTCTTTAGTTATAGAATGGTAGAGTATGTTCCACTGATCATTCTGAGCTTTATACTTTCGAAAATGGTTGAGAATTGAGTTTGTATGATTGTTCTGAAAGTTTTGACATTTTTAATCTTTCATTCGAATCTTGTGTTTGAGCAAAAATAAATTCATTTTGAGTATAGATTCAGGTTTAGGAGAGTGAGGGGAGTTGATCTGGAGCTTTAGAGCTCCAGAAATAACGTAGGGAAGAAGTTGGCAACTTTCAGGTGAGGGTGTCACCGGAGAAGACGACCGGAGCACTTCTCCGGTGACCTGAAAGTGATTAGGTGTCTTAATTAGGTTTAGGGTTCAGTTTGAATGTAGGCCGTAGATTCAGTTGACTGGCATTGACCCGCGCGCAAACAAATGGTCCAGATTCATCACTTAAGCCCTAATCCACGTCATTAGTCTAATTAATTAATTTTTAAAATTAATCTGGTCAGTTTGAATGACAGCCGTTGGATGACGCGCCAGTCAATTCCCTCCTTTTCCATTTGAATATCAGCCTTCAGATTTGCATACTTTCCATTATTTTCATTTTTTATTCATTTTCTTTTCATTTTATTTATACGAATTATTAAAAATAGCAAAAATCATTTAAAAATTATGAAATTTTTTGTCTAAGATTTCATTAATTTTTAAAACCCAAAAATATTTGTATTTTCATTTTTTGCATTAAAAATTATTTTTAAATCATTTAAATGTTTATTTTTAATTAATTAATGGAAATTAATTAATTAAAAATACATTTAAGTATTTAAAAATCACAAAAAATATTCACATAGCATTTAGAAACATTTAGAAACATTGTTCAACCCTCAAACCAAATTTCTTTTTTGTTCTTGATACCTTTTGATCATTTTCATTGGATTTAATTTCATTTCAAGGCAATATTTTGTGTCAAACTTCAAAAATTTCTTTCTGCCTAACCATTGAGGGTTGAATGATGATTCTTCTTGAATTGCACTCTTCATAGCATGTAGTTTATAGGATAAAATTGTTTTGAATTGATCTTGCATTTTCAATTTGTTTATCCTTTTTCTTGATGAAGTACCCCAAAACCCTAGCAATCTTGGAAAATTCATAACTTTCACTAGGTTAAGAGTTGGATCCTCCCCTTTGGGCATTGCGTTTGTATAGGTTTAGGGTATCTTTGATTGCATTTTCAAATTTTTATCATGACATTTGCTTCTGGTTTTGGATTTTTGCTTTGTATGATGCATGTAACCCTAATTTGTGCCTTCCTTTGCATCCATTTCTCATTTGCTTGCATCCATTAATTTTCCATGACATTTTATGCATTCATTTGATTCATAATACATCTTAGGACATGTTAGAATCATGTTTGATCATTGCATCTTTCATTTGCCATGTTATATGTCCATTGCACTTCATAACTTTTCATGTACATTCATGTTTCAAAGCATGTTTCATCTGCATCCATGTCCTTGTATGATCATTCTCATGTCTTGCCTCATGTTTGTATCATCTCTTAGCATCATTAACATCATGTTTATGCTTCTGGTTTTGGTTTGCATCATGACATTTCATCTCATTTGCATTGCATTTCATTTCTTTTGGCTAACTTTTCAGGTGGTAAGTTGTTTTGAGAAGTGAATTTGCCTTCACTTCTCACAATCTTTTCTCATCTCTCTTGCATCTTTGCTGCATTTTATCTTGTGTATTGGATTGATCTTGCTCATTCATGTTCATCTTACTTTCTTTCTTCAAGCAACTTGTCTTCTTAAGTGAAGCAAGTTGTCTTGCTTCTCTTTGCTTCTTTCTCCATCCATCTGCTTCTTTCCTGGTGGTTTCTCTGAAGATCTTTTGCAAGCCTCATTAACCCTAGGAAAGCCCAAGCATGATCAAAATTAGGGTTTGATTAGTCCCCCATTAGTTTTACCTTTGTGTCATCTTTGAGTCTTCTCTTCTCATTGAAGGAAAATTGCGATCTAAACGCAGCGGAAAACAAAAATTTTCCTTTAGTGATCCTTACGAATGAGCATGGTCAGTGATAGAATCGTTACCTCTTTGTGGCGATTCAGATCTTTGATGCAGCGATCACAAGCGTTGATGAAGTGTAACGCCTCTACTCAGTCCACACGAACAGCTTCCGGTCACAGTGCTAGCTGCTTACGAACGGAATTATTTGAGTGAGAATCAAAAACGAAATTGCATCAAGTAAAAGCTTCATCACAAGGGTTCCTTTTATAGACTCTCTTGTGGGCTGCGGGCTAAAAGCCCAATTCACATGATCCATAATAATATTATATATTATTATAATAACTATTATTATAATAAATATATTTATTTTATTATTATTTTATAACCATTATAAAATAACAATAATTATTATTATATTATCCGAATTTCTATTTTTCACTTAAGTGCACCGTACCTTACGGTGTTCCTTTGATTTCTCTATCTCTCATCAAACTGTCCTTATGTGTGTGACCCTGTAGGATTTCGTAACGTTGGTAATTATATTAAATTATATATTTAACATAATAAACAGTGAGCGGTATCTAGCAACACATCACTGCTACCCAAGTCACGAAAATGTCATGTGATTTGACAAAACCTTTTTCGTGATAATATATGTTTGTACAATTACCCTTTTGCCCCTATGTCTATATTGAACACAAGGCATACACTGTGTCATCCTTGTCCAGTTCAATATTGGGCCCTTAGACATTTCTCCTGTTATGCAGGATTGGCAAATTCCATCTAGGACACTCATGTCCCTCAGCATGCTTCGTGGAGTGCCCATCAACTGTCTTTATGATCATCCAGTTACGGATAATGTTTGATCAGCAATAAAGCACCCGACTCTACATCTAGGGTCCATAGTGGTTTCAGGTCGAAGGGTGGTAATACACCATTATCACCATGAGAATAACTTATGACACTTTGCATAACATATTATGTAGTATTCTCATAGCGGGTCAATCCGGTATAAATATTACTCCTAATATTTATACCTATGTCAAGACTTGATAACTCTTTATCCATGATCCATGAGATGTGATCATCAGTCTATCTTCATAATAGTCTCAATGCTTTAATGTTATCCCACTTTGCAATAAAGCTTGACTACGGATATTTTAAGAATAATGTCTTTATGTTTAATGGGATCTCATGATTAAGTCACACTTAACATTTCATTAAACAGACTAACTATTCTAGGGACTTTATTATTCTGAAAGACAAACATAATAAAGAAATGCCTTTTATTATTAAACGAATAATCCGATACAAGTACCAAAAAGTATTGGCCTCTAGGGCTTACACCAACAATCTCCCACTAGCACTAGAGCCAATTAGGCATACCCTTAATACCCATAGATCTAGTATGACCATCATGCTTCTGTTGCGCAAGAGGCTTTGTTAATGGGTCAGCGATATTGTCAAGTGTAGGTACTCTGCATATCTTCACATCTCCCCGATCGATTATCTCTCGAATGAGGTGATAACGCCTAAGTATGTGTTTGGATCGTTGGTGAGATCTAGGCTCCTTAGCTTGTGCGATAGCACCATTGTTATCACAATATAAACCAATGGGATCCACAATGCTAGGGACTATGCCAAGTTCACTAATGAACTTCTTGATCCAAACAGCTTCCTTTGCTGCATTTGAGGCAGCAATATACTCGGCCTCAGTTGTAGAATCAGCAACTGTTTCCTGCTTTGAACTTTTCCAGCTCACAGCGCCACCATTGAGACAGAACACATAACCAGATTGTGATCTAAAATCATCCTTATCTGTCTGGAAGCTAGCATCAGTGTAACCAATTACATCAAGCTCTTCCTGACCTCCATATATCAAGAATGAATCCTTAGTCCTTCTCAAGTACTTAAGGATATTCTTGACAGCTACCCAGTGAGCATCACCGGGATCAGATTGGTACCTACTCGTTGCACTTAATGCATACGAGACATCTGGTCGAGTACATAACATGGCATACATGATAGATCCTATTGCAGATGCATATGGAATCTTATTCATGCGATCCCTTTCTTCCTTAGTTGAAGGGGATTGTGTTTTTGATAAACACAGACCATGTTGCATAGGTATGAATCCTTTCTTGGAATCATACATATTAAAGCGTCTCAACACTTTATCTATGTATGTACTCTGACTTAGGCCAAGCAGTTTTTGTGATCTATCTCTATAGATCCTAATTCCTAATATATAGGTTGCTTCACCTAGGTCTTTCATAGAAAAACAATTCCCTAACCAAGTCTTCACTTGTTGCAAGGTAGGGACATCGTTTCCAATGAGTAATATGTCATCTACATATAATACCAGAAACACGATCATGCTCCCACTAACCTTCTTGTAGACACAAGGTTCATCTTCATTTTTGATGAATCCATATTGTTTTACGGTTTCATCAAAACGAAGATTCCAGCTTCTGGAAGCTTGCTTTAATCCATAGATTGATCGCTGTAACTTGCATATCTTTTGGGCATCTTGTGGTATGTCAAATCCTTCAGGTTGTGTCATGTACACATCCTCAAGAAGATTCCCATTAAGGAAAGCAGTTTTGACATCCATCTGCCATATTTCATAATCATGATATGCAGCGATGGCAAGTAAAATCCGAACAGATTTAAGCATTGCAACTGGTGAAAAGGTTTCATCATAGTCAACCCCATGAATTTGTTTATAGCCTTTTGCAACCAGTCTTGCTTTATAGGTATGTACCTTACCATCCATGTCAGTCTTCTTCTTGAAGACCCACTTGCATCCTATAGGGTTAACTCCTATAGGAGGTTCTACCAAGGTCCAAACCTGGTTTGTGTACATGGAATCCATTTCAGATTTCATGGCTTCTAGCCACTTCTCAGACTCAGGACCAGTTATGGCCTCTTTGTAGGTCACAGGCTCATCTTGATCCATGAGTAATACATCACCCTAATCACTTATGAGATATCCATATCTCTCAGGTTGGTGACGTGTCCTGCTTGACCTACGCTGGTCTTGTTCTACTTGAGCAGGTTGCTCTTCCACAACTACTTGTGTTTCCTGCTCTAGTTCCTCCATAGGTGTTTCAATGTTTTGTGATTCTTGAATTTCTTCAAGCTCTATTTTCCTCCCACTGTTTCCTTTGGAAATAAAATCCCTTTCCAGAAAGACTCCAGTTCGAGCGACAAACACTTTGCCCTCAGAAGGATTGTAGAAGTAATATCCTCTTGTTTCTTTAGGATACCCCACAAATAAGCATTTGTCAGATTTGGGCTCAAGCTTGGTTGAAATTTGTCGTTTGACGTAAACTTCGCAACCCCAAATCTTCATGTAAGACATATGTGGTTTCTTACCACTCCATATCTCATATGGTGTCTTATCAACCTTTTTGGATGGAACACGGTTAAGTGTGTAAGCTGCTGTTAATAATGCATGTCCCCAAAAGGAGTTTGGAAGATCGGCGTGACTCATCATGGATCGGACCATGTCTAACAAGGTTCGATTTCTTCTCTCAGATACACCATTCCATTGTGGTGTTCCAGGAGGAGTAAGTTGGGATAGAATCCCATACTCTTTTAGATGGTCATCAAATTCTAGGCTTAAATATTCACCGCCTCGATCTGATCGAAGAACTTTAATATTCTTCCCTAGTTGGTTTTGTACTTCATTCTTGAATTCCTTGAACTTTTCAAAGGACTCAGATTTGTGTTTCATTAAATACACATATCCGTATCTACTGAAGTCATCAGTGAAAGTGATGAAGTACTAAAAACCTCCTCTGGCTGGTATGTTCAGTGGTCCACATACATCAGTATGTATGAGTGCCAAAAGATCATTAGCCCTTTCACCTTTTCCTGTGAATGGGGACTTTGTCATCTTTCCAATTAAACAAGATCTGCATGTCTCATATGATTCATAATCAAAAGAGTCCAAGAGTCCATCTTTATGGAGTTTGGAAATGCGTTTCTCATTTATGTGGCCTAATCGACAGTGCCAAAGGTAAGTTGGATTCAACTCATTAGGTTTCAACCTTTTAGTATTAATGTTATAAATTGGCATTTCAAGATCAAGGACATATAGTCCATTATTCATTTTTGCAGTAGCATAGAATATATCATTCAAATAAATGGAGCAACAATTGTTCTTTATTATGAATGAAAAACCAAACTTGTCCAAACAAGAAACGGAAATAATATTCCTGCTAATTGCAGGTACATAATAACAGTTCTCTAACTGAATTATTAAACCACTAGGTAAAGTTAAAACATAAGTTCCTACAGCTAAAGCAGCAACCTTTGCTCCATTGCCAACTCGTAGGTCAACTTCACCTTTTGCCAAATCTCTACTCCTTTTTAGCCCCTGCACATTAGTACAAATGTGAGAACCGCATCCAGTATCTAATACCCATGATGCAGAAGTAGATAAATTAATTTCAATAACAAAAATACCTGAATTTGAAGTCTCTACTCCATTTTTCTTATCTTCCAGGTACTTTGGGCAATTTCTCTTCCAATGTCCGGTCTTACCGCAATGGAAGCAAGTGCCCTCCTTTGCTATTCCTCCACTAGGCTTCAAAACAGGAGGAGTGGGTTTGGGTTTGGCAACTTCCTTGCCTTTCCCTCTACCACCCTGTTTGATGGGCCTCTTGTTCTGTTTCTTTCCATTACTGACCATCAGAATAGATTTCCCTTTTGTCTTCATATTCTGCTCAGCAGTTCTCAACATGCCTAGCAGTTCTGGAAGACTTTTGTCCAAGTCATTCATATTGAAATTCAGGACAAACTGACTGAAGCTCTCTGGCAACGATTGCAAGATCAGATCAATCGCAAGTTCTTTTCCAAGGGGAAACCCTAATCTGTCAAGGTTCTCCACATACCCAATCATCTTGAGTACATGGGGACTTACAGGGGCTCCCTCAGCTAACTTGCTGTTAAAAAGGGACTTTGAAACCTGAAACCTCTCATTTCTTGCTTGCTCTTGATAAAGCATTTTCAGATGTCCGATCATATCGAACACAGACATGTTCTCGTGTTGCTTTTGCAACTCAGAGTTCATGGTAGCAAGCATGAGGCAAGCGGTTTCATTGGCATCATCGAAATGCTTCTTATAAGCATCTCTTTCTGCCTTTGGTGCAGAACTAGGAGGTTCCTCCTCAGGAACTGGTGTCTCCAAGACATACAGCTTCTTATCGTGCTTGAGGACAATCCTCAGATTACGGTGCCAATCCAGGAAATTTGTCCCAGACAATTTTTCCTTATCTAGGATGGATCGCAAAATATTGTTCGATGTGTTTGTTGTCATGGTAATCTACAAGAGAAATATGAAAATATAAGTATCATTAAAACAACATATTTAATTAGGCCTTTAATCAAATATGCTCCCACTATTTTATTCAAAACAAATGACCCTCATCATTTGATTCGGAAAATCCCGTTGGAAGACTTTCTAGTGGGTCGAGATCCATGTTTCACTTTGTTTTAAGTCAGCGTTAGGCTGATTACGCAAAACTAAGTTATTTAGGTAGGAACTCCTTCCAATTGTATCTCATACAACTCTCGAATATTTTCAATTGGGTGAATAACTCCTTATTCTGATCCATCACATGAATCATTCCCAATTCTTGCTTCTAAACATGTATAATCTTATTATAATTTGTTTAGTTAAGTTTGACCCATTGTTTTAGCAATTGGATATTACAATTATCCCATCACACCTTACTAATATAGAACATGCACCTCGCGTAGGCGAAACCTACAATGCTCGATACTAGTCTTGATGAGTGCTAAAAATTGGAAAGCATAAACTTAATATTTAATTTTGAGGGAATTTGTTATTAGTTTGATCTCACCGGCTTAACATGCAAAACGTCTCTCACATGCATCAACATACAAT
Source organism: Lathyrus aphaca (assembly GCA_963966055.1). Taxonomy (NCBI): domain Eukaryota; kingdom Viridiplantae; phylum Streptophyta; class Magnoliopsida; order Fabales; family Fabaceae; genus Lathyrus; species Lathyrus aphaca. Next base: position 418,354,936 of record OZ014525.1, on the reverse strand, counting down.
TACATGCATCAACATACATATAAAAAGATACAATTATGGCCCCTAACGCAATTGTTCTCTCAAGCCAATGAGAGAACCTAAGCTAACCTAATAACGATCTAAGCTTCTCCAAGCATGATCTCCAAGGTTATCCTCCTTTAATATTGAATACTTCCTTTTTCTTCATAACATAATATTACATTACATATAAGAAAACTCGTTTTACATACGAGGGAGTGAGATGAGAAAAGAAGTTACATAAAGAGATTGAGAGAGAGGCACGACTCGCAGGCCGTATTTAAAAATCCCAAAACAATAATAAAGGATAAACTAAGGCCATAACTGATCACCACAAATAAATAATAATAAACACACTTTTATTATTAGTTTAAAATTCCGATAATTAAATAAACTAAATTAAATTTCGGCTGATTGATCACACTTTGCAGACTTAGCCGGGGGTTCCGCTGCCCGGTCAGCGGACGGTGGTTCCTACACTTCATTGTATTTCACGTCGTTTCCTGCACAACTTTTGTGCATTTACAACCCCAACCGGAAAAGTCTGCGGCAATACAACACTTGTACTGCCATTAATCCTAATGCAACAATTTCATGCCGTCAAACACAACTCGATTGATAACTCAATATGATAGATCAACATGTCATTGCTTCACCATACTAACGTCGGATTCCGAAGCGAATGAAAATGATGATCTTTCAAAAGAATTACAATCCTTATGTGATTGAATGGATGAAATCAAAATAGTATATCCCATATACCATCTTTGCATCAGAATTTCTTATATCTTATATAAAAGTGATCGATCTAATTATGTAACCTATGGATGATCAATGTATCGCACAACTTCACCATACTAATGTCGGATTCCGAAGCATAATCAACATCAATCATCCAAATCGTACACAACAGATGCCAAATTTAATTAATCGTTTATTGTTAAATTCGTTCTGTGTTTTAATCGAATCAAATACAGAAAAAAAACGGAAATTTAACAGCTATCAGATCCATGGTTTCGTAAGTGGCTCTGATACCACTGAAGGAAAATTGCGATCTAAACGCAGCGGAAAACAAAAATTTTCCTTTAGTGATCCTTACGAATGAGCATGGTCAGTGATAGAATCGTTACCTCTTTGTGGCGATTCAGATCTTTGATGCAGCGATCACAAGCGTTGATGAAGTGCAACGCCTCTACTCAGTCCACACGAACAGCTTCCGGTCACAGTGCTAGCTGCTTACGAACGGAATTATTTGAGTGAGAATCAAAAACGAAATTGCATCAAGTAAAAGCTTCATCACAAGGGTTCCTTTTATAGACTCTCTTGTGGGCTGCGGGCTAAAAGCCCAATTCACATGATCCATAATAATATTATATATTATTATAATAACTATTATTATAATAAATATATTTATTTTATTATTATTTTATAACCATTATAAAATAACAATAATTATTATTATATTATCCGAATTTCTATTTTTCACTTAAGTGCACCGTACCTTACGGTGTTCCTTTGATTTCTCTATCTCTCATCAAACTGTCCTTATGTGTGTGACCCTGTAGGATTTCGTAACGTTGGTAATTATATTAAATTATATATTTAACATAATAAACAGTGAGCGGTATCTAGCAACACATCACTGCTACCCAAGTCACGAAAATGTCATGTGATTTGACAAAACCTTTTTCGTGATAATATATGTTTGTACAATTACCCTTTTGCCCCTATGTCTATATTGAACACAAGGCATACACTGTGTCATCCTTGTCCAGTTCAATATTGGGCCCTTAGACATTTCTCCTGTTATGCAGGATTGGCAAATTCCATCTAGGACACTCATGTCCCTCAGCATGCTTCGTGGAGTGCCCATCAACTGTCTTTATGATCATCCAGTTACGGATAATGTTTGATCAGCAATAAAGCACCCGACTCTACATCTAGGGTCCATAGTGGTTTCAGGTCGAAGGGTGGTAATACACCATTATCACCATGAGAATAACTTATGACACTTTGCATAACATATTATGTAGTATTCTCATAGCGGGTCAATCCGGTATAAATATTACTCCTAATATTTATACCTATGTCAAGACTTGATAACTCTTTATCCATGATCCATGAGATGTGATCATCAGTCTATCTTCATAATAGTCTCAATGCTTTAATGTTATCCCACTTTGCAATAAAGCTTGACTACGGATATTTTAAGAATAATGTCTTTATGTTTAATGGGATCTCATGATTAAGTCACACTTAACATTTCATTAAACAGACTAACTATTCTAGGGACTTTATTATTCTGAAAGACAAACATAATAAAGAAATGCCTTTTATTATTAAACGAATAATCCGATACAAGTACCAAAAAGTAATGGCCTCTAGGGCTTACACCAACACTCATCTCATAATCAGGGACTAAACCCTAAAGGTTTTAAGGGTTTGTGATTAAGCTTATACCTGTATCCTTCTATTAGGATGGAGTGTATAACTTTAATCCTAAGTGTTAAACCTTTAATGTGTTTAAATCTTTCAATCAATCCATCTAATAATCACTAAGACATCAAGCTTGTAACTTGGGCCTTACATTAGGGTTCTAATTCTTCCTTAATTGGTTAAGAAGGACTAACCCTAGTGTTAATGGACAAGTCCCCCTAAAGTTGTCTTACAAACCATAAAATCCATTTCTTAATCTTACCATTAACTAAAATCCACTTAATAAAGGTTTTGTTTTGTCATGAGGTTAATCCCTAATCATGGATTAAGTTGAGGAGTCTTTCTCAGCTTAAATGTTCTCATCTATTATCCTTCTATTAGGATGGTGTAATGAGTCCATTAAATCCTTGATTATGGCTTAAACTCATTACTTAACACTAAACAAAATACCAAAAACATCTAATTAATTACAAGTAGGTTAATGATCTTAATCCTACATCAAGGTGGTTAAGTGTGAGGTGTTTACTTCATGCTTAAGGTATTCTCATTACCCCTAATCAGAGGGAGGATGTGATGAGTTTACTAACCCTTGGTTTAGGCTTAAGCTCATTAACTTATGACAAACTTCAAAGGCAATAAAATATTGAAAACAAACAAACAAACAATAATCGTCTCCTCCAGGATTCTTTTCTCATCTCATTCACTCACAAACGAGAACTTGCTTCTTCCGTCTAATGCAAGACAGTTAGCATCTGAGCCAGACAGGTCATACACTTGAGCATAGACCAGTAAGCAGTTCACAAGTCAATTTATCTTTTAGTCTCTTTAGGTCGAACTACGGTGTTCTGACTTCCTCATTGCACGAGAGGATACGTAGGCATAACTTAACAGTTATCGAACAAAAGTCTTTGTATATTCCCCCCTCTTTCAGCTTTATTCTTTAGCCTCATAGTCTTGAGCTTTACACTCTTGTTCTTACACTAACACTTCACTTATACACTTCACTTTTCTTTTGCACTGACACTTGTATTCTTTCCAGTTTTAACACACAAATTGCACTGACACTACCCCTTTAAACACAAATCTTTTAAGCGTGGATCCCGTCGAGTACGACGGACAATCTGGGTGCTAATACCTTCCCAGGTTGTAACCAACCCCCTTTCTCAGTCTCTCTGGTTCGCAACCGTCTTATCCATCTTTTCTCAGGTTTATGCAGCATTACCTTTCCCCCGGGATAAAAATGCCTAGCTGGCGACTCTTGTCTTTCTGAGTTCACCCTTGTGTGTCCTCTCTCCTTTCGCCGACCGTTCGCGTCTGTACCCCTTCTTGGTCGGGGTGTCATTTTGGTGGGAGCGACAGAGGTGTAGCAGTGGATTCGTCGAAGATAGAAGCTGTAATTAATTGGGAGAGACCGAAGAATGTTTCAGAAGTGAGAAGCTTCCTAGGTTTGGCAAGTTACTACAAAAGATTTATTAAAGGTTTTACTCAGATGGAGTTACCGTTAACTAAACTCACTAGGAAGGACTTCCCTTACGAATGGGATTCTAATTGTGAGCAAAGTTTCGTGTGGTTGAAGGAGAAATTGACAACTGCTCCAGTTTTGATTATTCCTGATCCTAACAAATCTTATGAAGTGTTTTGCGATGCTTCAAAGATGGGATTAGGAGGTGTTCTCATGCAAGAAGGTCAGGTGGTAGCCTATGCTTCTAGACAGTTGAGAGTTCATGGGAAGAATTATCCTACTCATGATTTGGAATTAGCAGCCCTGGTGTTTACCTTGAAAGTGTGGCAACACTATTTGTATGGTGTGCGTTTTAAGATGTTTAGTGATCATAAGATTTTGAAGTACCTCTTTGATTAAAAGGAACTGAATATGAGTCAGAGGAGGTGGATGGAGTATTTGAAAGATTATGACCTTGAGTTGAAGTATCATCTAAGAAAGTCGAATAAAGTGGCAAATGCTTTAAGTAGAAAAGTGATTCATAGTGCCGAATTGATGGTGTTGGAATATGCATTGTTGGAAAAGTTTCGAGATCTTAATCTTCAGTTTGTTTGGACTCCAAATGGTGTAATCGTGGGAAACTTGAATATTAATTCTACTTTGAGGAATGATATTCAACAAGCGCAAGTTTTAGATGAGAAATTGCAAGGATTGTTACTCCAACCGGGTTTTGTAAGAGCGTTAGATGAGATTATCCTATTCAACCAAAGAATTTGCATTCCGGATGATGATGTGTTAAAGATAAAGATTCTGGAAGAATTACATAAAGGTTCTTTTACGATACATCCGGGTTCTTCAAAGATGTATCAAGACTTGAAGAGAGAGTATTGGTGGTCCGTAATGAAAAAGGACATTGCGGTATTTGTGTCCGAATGTGCGGTGTGTCAGCAAGTGAAGATTGAACACCAACGATCGGGCGAATTGTTACAACCTTTGGACATCCTAATTTGGAAATGGGATAGTATCTCTATGGACTTTGCAGTAGGTTTACCGAGTACTCGGGGTGGCTATGACTCTATTTGGGTGATTGTAGACCGACTAACGAAATATGCGCATTTCTTAGCCGTGAAGACTCCGTATAAGGCAAGTCATCTTGCGAGGATGTTTATTGCTGAAATTGTGAGATTGCATGGTGTCCCGTCTAGTATTGTGTCAGATAGAGATCCTAAGTTCACTTCGAGGTTTTAGAAGGTGTTCCAACAAGCCATGGGTACGAATTTGCATTTGTGTACTTTTAATCATCCTCAAACGGATGGTCAGACGAAACGTACGATTCAAACGATGGAAGATATGTTGAGAGCCTGTGTCTAGGAAAGTAAAGGAAATTGGAAAGAACTTTTGTTGTTGATCGAATTTTCGTACAATAACAGTTACAATGCGAGCATCGGAATGGCTCCGTATGAGGCTTTGTATGGAAGAAAGTGTAGAACACCATTGTGTTGGTCGGAAGTGGGTGAAGATATGATTTTAGGACCGAAAGTTATTCAAGAAACTACAGAAAAGATTTGTATGATCCGAGAAAAGATTAAGCAAGCCCAAGATCGTCAGAAGAGCTATGTTGACAATCGAAGAAGACCTTTGGAATTTGATGAAGGCGATCATGTATACTTGAAAGTCACTCCGAGATTGAGGTTGAAAGGACCGTTTAAGTCGCGTAAGTTAAGTCCGAGATACGTGGGACCGTATCAGATCTTAGAAAGGATTGGTGAAGTTGCTTACCGTTTAGCCTTACCGCCCTCTCTATCTGAAATGCATGATGTTTTTCATGTATCTCAACTTCGTAGGTTTGTTCCCGATCCTCTTCAGCCTATTCTACCAGATTCTATAGAGATAGAAACGAATTTGACTTTTGAACCCCAACCGAGCCGTATTGTTGGGAGAGAAACCAAGGTGTTAAGGAATAAAGAGATACCACTTATTAAAGTGCAATGGGATGAGACGCATCCGGGCAATGCTACGTGGGAGTTGGAATCAGAGATGCGGGAATCATATCCTCACCTGTTTAGGTAATCCTTTAAATTCATGGGTGAAATTTATTTAAGGGGGGAGGATGTAATACCCCGTATTTTATTTAAAGTTGTGAATAATATTAATTGGTAATAATATCATTCCGGATTACTCTAAGAAATTTAAACGGAACTAAATAGAGTAATCAACATGATATTATTTTATTAATTGATGTTAGCTGACTCAGAGGTTTTATAAAATATCAAATTAAGAGACATTTTTGGATACTCTCTAATTTTGGACACAATGGTAAAATATATGTTTTTATAATTATTAATAGAAAGGAAATAAGAAGAAGAAGAAAGTAAGGAAAAGAATAGAAAGAAGAAGGAAGAAAAGAGAGATAAGAGAAGAAAAGGAGGAAAAACCCCAAGACTTCCAATTCATCTTACTTCACCATCCGTATGTCGAATCGACTCAATCTTTCCGCCAATCTTCATCTCCCGAGATGGGTTCTTAGTTAGAAGCTTTTATCTTTGATTTTGGTTGAGTTTTAGAGATTTTGTGGTTTAGGGTTTTATTGGGAAATCTAAGAAATTGAAAGTTTAACGGTTAAAACTCGATTAAAACTTAACTATAATACTCACATTATGTCTATGAACATGTTTGGCTATGTTTTTCTGTATTGGTTGATGTTTGGAGTTGAGTTTGGCTTGGAAGAGTTGTTTCCCGTAAGCCTGGAATTCCTGAACTGGTATAGCTCGCTCATCGAGAATTCCAGAAGTTTTTTCGCTCAGTGAGCTGAGGGCTCGCTCAGCGAGACTTGTAGGTTTCAATTTTGGTATTTAATTCATAACTTTTGATCCGGGTATCCTTTTGCAACGTTCCACATACCATTCTGAAGCTAAATTTTTGTATTTTCTTATAATGTCGAAGAATATTATTTTTACCCGACTTTTTCACGATTTTCTGACTTAACCATAAGAATGCAAAATTATAAAAAGTATGAGCATAAAGAAATGAAATGGTAAGACTTGTGAGGTACCTAGGATTTCCGTAGACTAGTAAGAAATGAGAATCGCATTTGATCGTATCCCCCGTTAGCTTGAGGTGGGTATTACATTGAGTCCCATGGGAAGCGAGTGTTATCTTGATGTGGGTATTACATTGAGTCCGACGGGAAGCGAGTGTTAGCTTGAGGTGGGTATTACATTGAGTCCCACGGGAAGCGAGTGTTAGCTTGAGGTGGGTATTACATTGAGTCCCATGGGAAGCATTTGAGTGGCTTGAGATGGGTATTACATTGAGTCCCATGAGAAGTCTAGTGGTTCATACTTGAGGTGGGTGTTTCACTGAGTCCCACGAGAAATGTTGTACGAAGTGTTGCTTGTATGTTCCATTCCGACTTGGTTACCTTTGAGTGGAGTCTTTCGTATTCGTGGAATTATTAGATTCGACCCTTAGAGCCGAGAGAACTCTAAGATAGGGAACTCACTGAGATGTTTTATCTCACCCCATGTTGATGTTGTTATTTCAGGTACTTCAGGTTCCGTTAAGGGTAAGGATAAGGCGACCTGAGTATCCTTACTAGTTGATGGCTTTGTCTTCCGTTGTGGATTTTGAGATCTTCGGATCTAGTTCTTAGACTTTTGTAGTTTGAACATCTTGAATTATTCTATAGCCTTATTTTAGTACCTTATGTTGTAGTGGCTATACTTATACAATGTGTTGATAAGAACTTATTTGTATTTCAGTACCAAATTTTAAATATTTATATATGAAGAATATGCTTTATGTATGTCTTTTGTATATGGGTATCACACAAATCTTCAGCACAAAAACAACTGCAGCAAGTTCTAAATCACACGTAGGGTAATTCTTCTCATGAGTTCTCAACTATCGCGACGCATAAGCAATTACCTTATTGTTCTACATAAACACACCTCCTAAACCCATCAACGAAGCATCACAATAAACTACAAACAGTTCTTCTGGATTTGGTAAAGGCAAAATCGAAGCCGATGTCAACCTCTTCTTCAATTCGGTAACAATTTCCTCCCACTGAACATCCCATACAAAAGTTTTACTTTTACAAGTTATTCTATTTAACGGAAGTGCCAACTTAGAAAATCCTTTAATAAACCTTCTATAATAACCAACTAATCCCAAAAGCTTCTAATCTCAATAGTCGACCTTGGAGTTTCCCATTGCAACACAACATCTACCTTTGAAGGATCCACATCAATACCATTACCTGAAATCACATGGCCAAGAAAACTGACTTCTTTCATCCAAAACGCGCACTTGGACAAATTTGCATACAACTTCTTGTCTTTCAAAACTTCCAGCATTGTTCTCAAATGTTCCTTATGTACTTCTTCTGACTTAGAATAAATCAGAATATCATTAATGAATACAACTACAAAACGGTCCAGATAAGTATGAAAAATACGGTTCATGTATTCCATAAATACTCCCGGCGCATTAGTTACACCGAAAGGCATCACAAAATACTCATAATGTCCATACCGTGTTCTGAACACCGTCTTCTGAATATCTTCATCTCTCACTTTGATCTAATGATAACCCGATCTCAAATCAATCTTACTAAACACATAAGCACCCACCAACTAGTCCATCAAATCATTTATTCTCGAAAGTGGGTACTTGTTCTTGAACGTCCCTTTATTCAGCTGTCTATAATCAACACAAAGTCGCATACCGCCATCTTTCTTCTTCACTAGCAACACTAGAGCTCCCCACAGTGATACACTTAGTCTCACAAACTTCTTCTCAAGTAGTTCTTCCAACTGCTTCTTTAGTTCAGACAACTCATATGCCGACATTCTATACGGTGCCATCGAAACAGGTCTAGTACTAGGTACCAGATCAATTGCAAATTCGACCTCTCTCTCCGGCGGTACATCAAGAATTTCATCAGGGAAAACTTCAGGATATTCATTCACCACCAATAACTCCTCAATCTTAGCTTTACTCTCAACAGACAACGTTGCCATTAACAAAAACATTTGAGCTTCTTTCATCAATTGTTGTAGCTCTCTGAAAGATAAAAATCCAACTCCTTCCTCTTCAGGAGTATAAAACCTCACCGACTTGCGATAACAATTTATATGAACATAGTTATAATCTAACTAGTTCATACCAAGGATTACATCCATCACCGTGTTGCATCTGGATCATGCTTTCCCTTAAGACAAGCAAATTCTCTCTCTGAAAAGTTTCCAAGCTACGTGATCTAAAATCTTCACCAACATTTGGCAAATTTTGCACAGCCCAAGCCATCGCTTGCATTGCAGCAGCCATCACAACTTCATTTCTTCCAGCCATCTCAACTTATCACTACAACACAACCAAAAGTTATAACCAAATAACAATACTCGATTGTTAAAAAACTAAGACTCAACACTTGGCCGGACATATCAACCTTCTCTGATACCACTAATGTAACACCTCGTTTTCTACCCGATAAATATAATTAAATCAAAGTTATAAAACATTTCAACATAAAATGGGATATCACATTTTCAACTTCAAAAACCTTAACTTAATAGATAATCATGATTGATACATAACACATTCCAAGAGACTTCATAAAACCAAAATATAATCTTCAGAATAATTCAACTTTATAAAATACTATGCAGTAGATTCATAATCAAAGTGATAGAATCTTTAGCCAACATAAACCAACATCAAAATAAGGAACAAGTAGTTCTCAGTAGTTCAACTTAAAAATTCAGCTTGCAAACAATTCAACAAAAACAAGACACGCATCATCCCCCCGAGTGCTACGTATCAGAGTGACAACCACTGACCTGATTAAAGGTAACTGGCTACTCCTCTTGATTACCTGTACGTTGCCAACATAGGGACAACATTCAAACAGAAAGGGTGAGATATCGATAGTTATAAATGATATATGATAAATAATACATAGACAAGGATCATATACAAATCACCACTTCACAACATCAACCAAAACAACAATCAACAACAACTCGAAAAATGCAACTTTAATGCGACTCGACTAAGTTATGCATGTGGTACCATTCAAAGTAAAACTCCCAACTAAAAATTTCCAATTTACCGAGGCATCAAGGCATGAGCCTTCAACTTTCAACTTAGTGCCAATCTAGGCCAACATGGTGTGAGCAACGACTCCGACATAAATGAAAATGTACTATATGACATATATGACTTCACAACATAAACAACATAATAACATCAGCAACATAAACAACTTATATGATATGGACAACTTAAAATCAATGTTGGCTTATCAAGCCTCCAACATGAACAACTTAGAATTTTTTCATAAACCGGAACAACTTACCAATTCAGCTATACCTGCAACTTGACTCTTCCGACAATATTTCAACAAAACAATATAACAAAAATCAGCTACTAAACCACCCAACTTACCCCGAAGATTTTAGTTTCCGGGCAACTAAGTTTTCGCCTAACTAGGCTAAACCGACTAAAACTGCCCTGTTTTACACTTTGTAATTGCTACGAAGTTATTATGAAAATTTTGTCACGAATTTTTTTTTTAATACAGTTCTACTGCTAAACATCTCTTGCTGTCATAAAAATCTACAAGTTTATATTTTTTCTTCCCAAAACTCATTATGTTTGTATCAAACCTTATATACACAAGTAACTGTTATATTACACCATCATTCCTACTTATTAACTTATAAATCATTTAATAATTATAATCATATTATTTATTATGGTATTATTTGTTCATTCATGAAAAATAATATAAATAACATTTGTGTTAGATTAAATTATTAACGTGATACAACAAACAAAACAAAGTGATTCTCCCCAACTATGGGTAGCGTGCGCCACCCTTCATCCCACACACACATGACATTCGCCATGTCCTCCCTCTCACAATGGATGGTGTTATCCATCCTCCCCACACACAATATGGCGTGCTCCATCTAGCTATGTGGCCTCCGTCATCTGTTTTCTTCGTTTTGGGTTACCTGCGTCACCCATACCTCTGTAATTTGGGGTTTTCGTCCCAGAACCAAATTTTCAAGAAATTTAAGGTTTCATAGAAATACTCCAACAATCAACATTCGAAAAATCGAGGAAAAGATTCAAATTAATAGAAACTTAATCATCAATGACAAATCAACAATCACATAAGAAAACATTATCACAGTAACATCGACATTTCACAGCAACACAATATCATAATCACATAAATCAACATCGAAATCAAACAAATCACAACAACACACAACTACCCAATCCTAGTACCAATTATCATACCCGTTTATAAAGATCTAACCCACCCTTACCTTGGATTAAAGGAAGCTCTACCCGATCGAATTCCGGAAAAATGCTCTGATTGCGGTTTCTCTCCCACAACCTCTTCTCTCACGATCGTGCTACGTTCTCCTCTGATTTCCATGTTCTGAAAAAACCTAACTTCTATTTCTTTTATTTTATTTTTATCAAATAATATAATTCTTATAATTAACTAATGGGCCTAAACAAACACACCCCTCTATTTGTTAATTCATACACAAATTCTAGCCCACTAACCAACACACTTCAACAACCATAATATTACCTCTAATATTATTTCCACAAATTTCTGACTTAAAATTTCGACTAAACGACTTAATTAACCATAAATCAAAATCGACCGAATAAACACAAATAAATAATTAAATATTTGGGCGTTACAACAGTCACCCTTTTGTCTTTTGTGTTTGTATCACATGACTTTATTCTTGCTTAAGGAACTTTCTTGTGTAATCCTTTTCGCTTTTCACTTTTCATTTTTTTGATTATCCCTAACTTTTTCCTGGACTGATTCTTTTGAATCTTTTGAATTTTAAAGTCCAGCGGGATGCCCTAACTTTTTCCTAAGTCACTTATTTTTAAGTTTCGACTTATCGGGCTTTTATCTTTTTCTTTCAATTCTCTTTTGTTGTTGAATAAATCGTGTGACATTGATTTGTCTAACTTGTTTGAAAGGGTTGTGACTGTCTCATTTATTTGATGAAGGATAACAATTGTGGTTTCCGATCTTTTGACCTCTTGATGTGATACAATGAAAGGTGATGGATCCTCAAATGCACACACCTTTTGAAATTTGAACGCTCGGTCAAACTAATTGACGCCTACCCTGCCCCTAGGTTATGTGTTAGGGTTTTTTCAATGCAAAAAGAAACTCCTACTTCAAGGCTCAAATGGGTTAGCAAGGGTCTATCTCCCTTATAGCTCTAGTGTTTGGGATTTGAAACAATGCATATACATCGTCAATAGGGTCTTGATCAAAAGCACACAATCAGAGATTTTGGCATTTTTACTTCATCATCCTCCCTCAATAGTTTAAGCACGACAGTTGGTAGTGCAATGCCCATACACAAAATTATGAGTGAATATGAATGGATTACTTCAAGAAAAACATGCACATTTTACTATGATTATCATTAAAAAACAAACAAGTTTCATGCATGAAAATAAATGTTTAGACAAACAATAAAAGCTACAAATAAGAATGCAGTAAAGAAGTTGAACATTACCGTCATTGAGGAGACCTGAGTCTGTCTAGACTTATTGCTTATGAATATGTCTTTGCAAACTGGGTGCTCAACCTGATGAGGGAATTCCAATGTGTGGGCAGACCATCTGGTATGATGTCCTTTGAGTCGATCAAATTTTGCACCTTGTGCTTGAACACATTACAATTGTCAATTGTATGCCTAAATGCCCTTGAGTGTTACTTGCATCTAGCATTCACATTGTGGTTGCCATTATTGAGGAGGCCTGACTCCGTCTGGACTTAATGATCTTGGAGACATTCAGTAGTCAACAGTCTAGATGTTCATTATATTACTGGTTTGGTGCCATATTCCCACCTTTTCCTTGTGTGAACACAATAGTCTTGGAGTCAATCAAATTCGGGACCTTGTCTTTACCTTTGACTCTGAAAGACTTGAAATCTTCAATTAAATGGCCAGGTACCCCATAATGGTAGTCCTACCTGGCATTCGGCATTGAACCCCAAAGGAAGCTTTGTCGGAGATAATATAGATGAGACTAGCTCAACCAGTTTGAATTTGAGCAAATGAGGAAACCTGTTGCGCGTACGACATTAGAATAGGATCAAACTTCTTCTCAAGTTGTTCTGGATTTTGCCTATATACTCTTCTCTTAGGACTCTCTTGGGGAGCTGGAGTTGGATGCTGACAAGAGATACCCGACATAAAAAGGTTGATAAATAAGATTGATAGATAAGGTTGCTCGCAAAGATCTCGCACGATCTTCTATCTACATATATCCATTGACTAATGAAGAATTAGAGCGACGTGGTTCCCCTCACTAGGGATGAAAATAGCTTTGTTTCCTTAACACAACAGTCAGGATTTCCATAACCAGGATCATCTGAGTTTTCATCTGGTTGACTTCCTCTTTCAGCAGTTTCTGACTCTTAAATAAATCTTGCACCTCTGCCCTGAATTATCCCAGCTGGGTCTTCATTTCAGTTACCTCCGCCCAGAGTTGTTCCAAATCCATACCTTGATGATTTATACAATAAAAGAGGAGGTCTCAACTGAGTCCTGAAAAACAAGCATCCCCCATAAGTTCCTAACTTCAAGCACTGAGATCGAGAGGCAATAGTACATTCATCCCGAAAGGTAAAATACTATCGACATATGAAAAGTGCTTTGACTGAGTTCTTACGAGAGAAAAAGGCCATCTTATGCAAGTTCCCAGTGGGCCCTCGGGTGCGAGTGGGTTTGCCAACAAATGTGGTTTGCCATTGTCACCAATGGAGAGGGTTGTTTCCACTAAGGTCCTCAATAATCGGTCCTAGATACACATAACTATCAAGGTCATATCCTAAAATGGAGAAAACCCTCACACAGATGATACATCATGGAAGTACAATGTTTGTCCATGCTAAAGTATAAGGTGCACTCGAGCCTGGGTATTGGGCTCATCTCATAGTAACTCCCATCCCGCAAACAAAACCAGTCCTGACAGTCCAGTATATGATGCATGTAATGTAAATACGGAAAGCAGTAAATAAAGCGGTAAAGTAAAGCTGTAAATAAAGCAGTAAAACTAAACTAAACACACAACAGAAAACAGGTAGACACCCAAAGAAACAGAAATAGACAAGTGCTAGGATTGACTTGCATAGGGAACTAGAGATTCTGGTTGAGAGATCCCCAACAGAGTCGCCAGTTGTTCCTCCCGGGATTTTCATCCTGGTACAAACGCAAAAGTGGCACGGGAAAAAGAAGAAGAGTCGCCAGCCAAAAATTTTTATCCCAAGGAAAGGGAAAGGTAATACTGCACAAATCGAGGGGAAAGGAAAGAACGAGGTCTTGTTGTAACACCCCATTTCTACCTGGAAAATATCGACAAAATCAGAGTAATAAAAATTCAACTTGATTATAAAAATAGGATGCCACATTTCTACTTTCAAACATATTCATTTTCATGTAATCAAATACCACATGATACATAACACTTTTGATCTGGATGAGACTATAACAACAACTTTTATTTATTCTTGAAACCAAAACAACTTTTTACAACTATGCAGCGGATTCTCAAATATTAGATTAACATGGTATAACATGTTATTCAACTTAAACAACCTAGTAACAACATATTTTTAATTGGAACAACTTAAAACAACAACAAAACAACTAAGCATTCATCCCCCCAAGTGTTACATATCCGAGCATCGACACCGACTCGAACTAACGAAGATAACCATCTTCCTTCAAGATACCTGCACATTACCAACATAAGGGTAACATTCAAACAAAAATGGTGAGATATCGATAGTTATAAACAATATATGATAAATAATACACAAACAAGGATTATACAATTATCACCAATTCACTCAAACAACAACAACTTAACAACCACTCACCTTTTATCAAATTACTTTACTAACTTATTATACCCATCAACATTTACTACATAAACCACATAAGCATATATCCAATACGAATAACTTAATCAACCTAATCAACACAAACCACTTAATCAACTTGAACAACATAAACAACTTAATCAACTTGAACAGCATAAACAAGTTAATCGACTTGAACAACGTAAACAACTTAATCAACTTGAACAACATAAACAACTTAATCAACTTAAACAATGTAAACAACGTAATCAAGTTGAACAACATAAAAAACTTAATCAACTTGAACAACATAAACAACTTAATCAACTTCAACAACATAAACAACATAATCGACATAAATAATGCAACACATATGCGACTTAACTATGCATATGCATGTGGTACCATTCAGAGTAAAACTCTCAACTTAAAATATGCCAGGTTATCGAGGCATCTACAAGACATAAGCCTTCAACTTAATAATTTTTCCAATTTACCGAGGCATCAAGGCATATGCCTTCAAATTTCAACTTAGTGCCAATCTAGGTCAACGTGGTGTGAGCAACGGCTCCGACATAATATGCAAATGTACTATATGACATATACGACTTCACAACGCAAATGACATAACAATATCAGCAGTACAAACGACTTATACGCCATGAACAATTTAAAATCAACGTTGTCTTATTAAGCCTCCAACATAAACAACTTAGAATTTCTCCATAAACCGGAACAACTTACCAAATTCAACATGTACCTGCAACTCAACTTTTCCTACAATATTCCAACAAAACAAGATGACTGAATTCACCTACTAAACCACCCAACTTACCCCGACGATTTTCGTTAAATTCCGGGCAACTAAGTTTTTCGCCTGATTTGGCTAAACCGACTAGACCAATACTATTTTAACGTTTAGCGACTAATACGATCTCTTTTATGAAATTCTACCAAAAATCTGTGTTCTGATAAAATTCCAACTGTCACTAAAAATATAGATTTAATTCTGTTTTCTGTCAAAATTCCCAAACCAGTGATATTGTTAAAGTTATTCTGGTTCTCTTTGCAACTGATAACTATAGATTTTGTTTCTAAAATCTTAACACCAAATTCTGATTTTTTTAACAAAGTCATGATCCTTGAAAATAATATACCACCATCGCCGTGTGGCTCCCACCACATTAATTCTTCTCCACTTTGGGTGGCTTGCGCCACCCTTATTTAAATGGTGGGTGGCTTACACCACCCGTGAACGTTTTGCACAATATCATCGTCCCAACTCAGCCTTTCCAAAAATACATAAATTCACAACAACATTTCAACAATCATACTAGAAAAATCAAGAGAACGATTCAACTTAATAACAAATTACTCATCAACAACAAATCAACAACTTCACGAGAAAACATGATCACAACAACATCAACATTCCACAGCAATACACAAATCTACCCAATCCTAGTATCAAATATCAGACCCGATTATAAAAATTGAACCCATCCTTACCTTAAATTGATGGCCGCTCGAATTTCCGATCGACTCTTCCGACTTGCTCCGACGACAAAAACTCTCGTAACCGCTTTCTCCCACTTTTCCTCGTTCTTCTTTTCTCACGTTCTACTTCTTCTTACTGATACCTGTCGCTCCCGATAAATGGGGAATGGCCCAGATAAAGGTACAGACGCGAACGTTCGGCGAGAGGGACAATGAGAACACACAGCAGTGGACTCACTGGAGATGAAAAGAGTCGCCAGCTAGGCATTTTTATCCCGGAGGAAAGGCAATGCTGCATAGACCTAGAAAGAGATGGATAAGACGGTTGCGAACCAGAGAGACTGAGAAAGGGGGTTGGTTACAACCTGGGAAGGTATTAGCACCCAGATTGTCCGCCGTACTCGACGGGATCCACGCTTAAAAGATTTGTGTTTCAAAGGGGTAGTGTCAGTGCAATCTGTGTATAAAAGAGCTGGAAAAGGATGTACAGGTGTCAGTGTAAAAGAAGTGTGAAGTGTATAAATGTACAGTGTCAGTGCAGGAACAAGAATGAAATGCTCAAGAATATGAGGCTTAAAGAATGAGGCTGGAAAGAGGGGGAATATACAGAGACTTTTGTTCGATAACTGTTAAGTTATGCCTACGTATCCTCTCGTGCAATGAGGAAGTCAGAACACCGTAGTTCGACCCAAAGAGACTGAAAGGAAAATTGACTTGTGAATTGCTTACTAGCCTGTGCTCAAGTGTATGACCTGTCTGGCTCAGGTGCAAACTGTCTTGCATTAGACGGAAGAAGCAAGTTCTCGGTTGTGAGTGAATGAGATGAGAAAAGAATCCCGAAGGAGACGATTATTGTTTGTTTTTGTGTTTTCAGTCTTTTATTGCTTTTGAAAATTTGTCATAAGTTAATGAGCTTAAGCCTGAACCAATGGATTTAGTAAACTCATCACATCTTCCCTCTGATTAGGGGTAATGAGAATACCTTAAGTGTGAAGTCAGCTTCTCACACTTAATCACCTTTGGTGTAGGATTAGGATCATTAACCTACTTGTTGTTTATTTAGATGTTTTTGGTGTTTTTGTTTAGTGTTAAGTATTGAGATTAAGCCATAATCAGGGATTAAACAGACTCATTACACCATCCTAATAGAAGGATAATAGATGAGAATGTTTAAGCTGAGGAAAGCTCCTCAACTTAATCCATGGTTAGGGATTAAACTCATGACAAAACAAAACCTTTATTAAGTGGCTTTTAGTTAATGATATGATGATGAAGTGATTTTTAGGGTTTGTAAGACAACTTGAGGGGGACTTGTCCATTAACACTAGGTTTAGTCCTTCTTAACCAATTAAGGAAGAATTAGAACCCTAATGCAAGGCCCAAGTTACAAGTGTGATGTCTTTAATGATTATTATGTGAATTGATTAAGAGATTTAAACACATTAAGGGTTTAACACTTAGGATTAAAGTTATACACTCCATCCTAATAGAAGGATGCAGGCATAAGCTTAATCACAAAGCCTTAAAGCCTTTAGGGTTTAGTCCCTGATTATGAGATGAGAAGAGAAGACTCAAAAGAGACACAAAGGTAAAACTAAGTGGGGGGGGGACTAATCAAAACCCTAATTATTGTCATGCTTGGTTGTTCCTAAGGTTTGTGAGGTTTACAAGAACAATCTTCAAAGGAACCACCAGGAAGCAGATGAAAGGATCAAGAGAAGCAAAGTAACTTGCTTCATTGAAGAAGACAAGTCACTTGAAGAAAGAAAGTAGAAGAAGAAGAATGAGCAAGCTCAATCTCATACACATACAAAAATGAAGCAAGGATGCAAAAAAGAGATGAAAAGAAATGGTGAGAAGTGAAGGCAAATTCACTTCTCAAAATTACTTACCACCTGAAAAGTTAGAAAAGAAATGCAATGCAATGTAAAATGAAATGGAATGACATGATGCAAACCAAAACCAGAGGTATATATGAGATGATGATGATTCTATGAGATGATACAAACATGAGGCAAAGCATGGGGATGATCATACAAACTTATGGATGCAAATGAAGCAAGTTAAGAACCATGATCATACCTGAAAAGTTATGGAATGCATATGGCATACAACATGGCAAATGCAAGATGCAATGATCAAACATGCATCCAATATGTCTTATGATGTTAAATAAATCAAATGGAGGCACAAAATGCTATGGCAAGTCAAGGCATGAATGCAAATGCAAGATGGATGCATATGGAAGCCCAAATTAGGGTTTATGATCAAAGCATCAAACACAAACCAAAATCAGAAGCAAACATCAAGATAAAAATTTGAAAATGCACTCAAAGGATCCCTAATTCTATACTAACCCACTGCCCAAAGGAGAAGTTTCAACTCTTAACCAAATTCAAGATATGATTTTTCTAAGTTTTCTAGGGTTTTAGGGTTCCTAAACAAGAAAATTACCAAACAAATGAAAAATGAAAGATCAAATCATGGCCATTTAATATCACAAACTACATGCTAAACACAATGCAATGCAAAAAGAACCAAGGTCCAACACTTTAGGGTTAGGCAGAAATGATTTTTTGAATTTAGGATCAAAATAATGCATCAAAATGATTTTAATTCAATGAAAAATTCTCAAAATGCATCAAGATCAAAAAAAGAAATTTGGTTTGAGGGTTGGACAATGTTTCTAAATGTTTTTAAAGGTTTCATGAATTTTTTGGTGATTTTTAAATACCTAAAAGTATTTTTAATTAATTAATTCTCATTAATTAATTAAAAAGAAACTTTTAAATTTTTAAAAATACTTTTTAAATGCAAAAAATGAAAATAAAAATATTTTTGTGTTTTAAAAATTAATGAAACTCTTGACAAAAAATTTCATAATTTTTAAATGGTTTTTGCTATTTTAAATAAATTGTACAAATTAAATGAGAAAAATTGAAATAAAAATCAAAATAAATGGAAGTATGCAGGATGAAGGGCCAAGATTGAAACTGGGAAGGAAAGGGTTGACTGCGCGCGCAGATCAAAGGTCCACATTCAAACTGAGTTAAACATAATTATGAATTAATTAATTGAGGTTAGGGTTTAATGAGTGCATCTGGGCCACACATACACGCGCCAAGTCAACAAGGTCAACTGATCCCACGCACGAGATTCAAACTTCCTTAATTACAGGGATTAAACCCTAATCATTTTCAGGTGGCCGGAGAAGACCTCCGGTCGTCTTCTCCGGTGGGAACCCCACCTGAAAATTCCTAGAATCTTCAAAACGTAACCAAAATGAAATCTAAAAACACAGAAATGATCCCCACAACTCACTGAATCAAAACCCTAACACAAACATAATTTATATTGCATCAAACTCATGAATCGAAACAAAAGAAAATTTAGGGCAAGACTTTCAGAACACGATTAAACCCTCATCTCTCCACCATTTTCAAAACCAATGACATATTTATGATCAGGGAAGCATGAAGAACAACTTAAGAACTTAAAAATTCATTTCTGGAAAAAATGTTCTTGAGCTACCTGAGTTTTGAAGCTTTCAGTCTTGCAACTTTCTGACCTCTCCTCTTGATGCAATCCACTCCTATTGATCCCCTGATGATGTCTGGATGATTAGAAGGAGTTTGTGATGGCTTGTTTGGAGGTTTGAAGAAGTTCTGTTCAAGCTCAGGTGGGAGTCGTGTTTTGGATTCAATGGCTTTCAGGCTGTTTTGAGTGTTGGTTTGTGTTCAGTGAAGTATGGTGAGATGATTGGTGAAGCTTGTTTGTATGTATGTAGCCTGTGGAAGATGTTTCGAAGAAAAATGCAAGTTGGAGGGAGTTTGTGAATGCTGAGTTCTAGTGAGTTTCAGCCTTGCCTCTTGTTATGTTTTGCTAGCATTTGATCCACATAAACAACTCTTATTGGTCAGATGATGTGACCTGCCCTTTATTGATTGGTATGGTGCTTTTTGCAAATTGTCCACTCTATGTAAGAGAAAGCATGGGTCATGTTCTAGCTTGGTACAAGGGGCGTGGGCTGTGCAGCAAGGTGAGGGGAAAGGCTAGGGCTGGCTCAGCAACATAGGCAGCAAGTGGATGAAGTGTGATGATGGTTTTTGCAACTTGCTCACTTTTGCTTTCTTTGAGATTTTATGCTAAGTACATGAGGCACTTCTTGCTGAATTTTGTAGCATGGAACTTCTTTTAGTCATGGCAATGCATAGAAGTCAGCTAGCAATCACATAGCTCTTTGGAAAATGACTTTGCCAAAAATCCAACTTTGCACTTGTGATGGAAAATGACTTAAGGATCTTTGAAAACCAAAGCAAGCAATGCAAAATTCCTTGGGCCAATTCTGTTTTTGGGGTCATGTATGATCATGTTATGAAGTTTTGAAGCCATTTGGAAGTCACTAGAATGCTTGGCACATGCATTTGCAAGTTTTCCATTTGATGCATAACTTGAAAATTAGTGATTTTTGCCAACTTTGATGAACCATAACTTTTGATCCAAAATGAATTAGGTCATGTTCTTGTACTTTTTGAAAAGGGAAAGATCTAATCTACAACTTTCATGACCAAAGTTTTTCCATTTGAAGCATTTTTGGATCAAAAAGTAAGGGTTGAAAAGTTGCCTAAAATGACAAATTCCTTAAAAGTCAAACTTGCCCTAAAAAGTCAACTTTGCAAAAACTTGTAATTCTTGAATTTTGTGAACTTCTAACTTCTTCCATGATCAAATAAAGATCATATACACTCAAAATGATGAAGATCACCCCTTGGTTGGGTCATTGGGGGCCTCAGATGCCCTGATTTTACACTGACTTGTCTGAAAAGTCAACTCTTGATCAGATGACTTCCCCATGGAATTTCTTCATGAAAATTGATATGCATACTCCCTATACCATATAGAGACCAATAGAAACAAGAATGACCAAAAAATTTGAAGTTATGGCCTCTGAAACCAAAACCCTAATTTTAGGTCATCTGTGCAGTTAAACCTGGCTCTGCTTCCATACCAATCCCAGTTCTTGTGATTCTTTGGCATTCTTGACTTTGAGAGGATATAATATGATATAAGAACACACATGGACCCCTTTGAAGTGATTGGTGGCCTTTGGAGTGGCTCAAGAAGCTCTTGGATTGCTCAGGTCACAAACCCTAGATGCAAATGACTTAGAATCTATGCAAAGATTCAAAATTTTGGTATGAGATGTTATGATTGTGTTTATGCATATGAAATGATCACAAGCCATGGTGTGAATGGGTGAGGGCAAATTTGGGGTGTTTACAGCTGCCCCTATTCAGACATGAGTTAGCTGTGCAGGATGTAAGCGTCGGCTTAACAGGCAAACAAGATAACTTGTGGTTGAATACCAAAGACAGTCCAAAATTTGCACTCACAGAATGAAGAAGAAAAGGGATATAGATTGTAAAGGAAAATAAAGTATATTCCAAAGTATGGGCGACGGAGGACGACCGTCGAGCAGAGGACGAGTGCCGGGTAAAGAGCAATGACGGGGACGGCCGACATGCTAGTAAAATGCGGAAAATAAAGCAATGACGGGGATGGCCGACATGCTGGGGATAAAAGGTATCATGACGGGGATGGCCACCAAGATAAAGTTGCAAGATTCTCTGGGAATTAATGAAACATGACGGGGACGGCCATCAAGTTCATAAAGCAAAGTAACCAACGATGGGGACGGCCATCGGGCTAAAAAGATAAGGGACCACGACGGGGACGGCCATCGGGTTAAAGAATAAATGAAATAAACAGATGATGAGGTACGGTCATCAAAGGTGAAGGACGATCACCTAGCAGGGGACGGCTGCTCTGTCGGGTTAAGATGAGGGACGGTCATCTAAGGTGGAGGACGACCACCTGGCAGGGCACGGCTGCCGAAAATATCGCAACATAGGACGAATGCCGGATAAAAGGGTCAACGATGGGGACGGCCATCGGACGAGCATGATGGAGGACGACCATCAAGAGGTGGAGGACGACCACCTAGCAGGGGACGACTGCTCTCAAGGTTTATCATAACGTAGGACGAACGCCAGATAACCAAAATCAACAATGGGGACGGCCATTGGATAAAATGATGAAGGACGATCATCAAAAGGTGGAGGACGACCACCTAGCAGGGGACGGCTGCTAAATATCAACGATGGGGACGGCCATCGGATGAGCATGATGGAGGACGACCATCAAGAGGTGGAGGACGACCACCTAGCAGGGTACGGCTGCTCTCAAGGTTTATCATGACACAGGATGAGTGTCAGATAAGAAGGAAAATTTTGTTTTGTTGGTGATCTACTGGGGAATAGTAAACACGGACGAGTGTTTATATCCAAGAAACAAAAGGTATAAGTGTTTTGACATTAGTGTATAGATTAGAGATGCGGACGAGCATCCTTAAGACTATGATATGGACGAGTATCAGGTAGAAACAAACTGACACGTGTTCAAAGATGATGATACGGACGAGTATCAACTGGTTAACAAAGAACACGGACGAGTGTTGAATCTGAAGGGACTCTTCTGGGGAATGGTAGACACAGACGAGTATCTATATTCGAGAAGACATAAGTGTTTGACACGGTGTATGGATTAAAGATGCGGACGAGCATCCTTAAGACTGATGATACGGACGAGTATCAGGTAGAAACAAACGCTTGACGCATGTTCTGAGATGATGGTACGGACGAGTACCAACTGGTTAACAAAGAACATGGACCAATGCCGAATCTGTGGGGATATAAGTGGTATATACAAGATACGGACGAGTATCTGTATAAGTATGAGTAGTATGAGCGGTGTATTAATGTTTAACTGCTGGGGAGAGTGACACGGACGAGTGTCAAAAGAGGAAAAGTAAAGTATAAACAAAATATGATATACAACGTGTTTATGTAACTGTGCTGGGGAGGGTGACACAGGCGAGTGTCAAAGGATTTGTATATATAAGTAACTGTAAGTGCAAAGAGGATGCCTTGGCTTTCTGCCGGGGGTTTGACACGGACGGGTGTCAGGAAGTATCTGTAATACGGGTGATCTTGTTCGTAAAGAGTGTTCAGGCGACTTTACTGGGGAAAGATGACATGGACGGGTGTCAAAAGGAGTATATACCGGTGTTTGTGAATTGTGAGGCAACTGCTTTTGCTGGGGAATCTGGGGGATTTTCTGTATATTGTTGATGAACGGTTATTATTCACAAGTGTTCGATTCACAACATGGCTTATGATTATGCTATGTGTTTGATTTTTTCCGTAATGATCCATATTAGACGGAATGCTACGCTTTGTGGGTGAATATGATGCAAATGCCATGATTATGCGAGGGTACAGCTCCGGGATTTGGATCCCATTGCTGCGAAGATCTCTGGCCGATCTGCTTGAACTGGACATCCCAGCTGGGGGTGAGATCATTGGTGGATCCGATGAGATGTATCTGCTTGGGGACATAGGTCACTGACTGACATATCCTTGTAATAAGGGACCCAGCTGGGGTTTGTAGAAGCTTTCTGTACTCTGTTGTGACTCCTTTATGCGTTGTTCTTCTGAATAGAGGCTGAGGATTCTGTGGGGAGATGGTTCCCTGACTTTTGTATTCTGCTGAGGAAGAATGATTGGCACTACGGCTGGGGGGATTGACAAGTGGCAACTTAGCTGGGGGAAGTTATCGGTGGCAACTCAGCTGGGGTGAAAGCACTTCGGGTGCTAAGGCTGAGTGAGTGTTGATTTGCCAGTTTGCTGGGATGACGCTTTCATGCCCCACATTGCACTTCGGATACCCGCAATCCTGAAAAGACAGAGAAACGCACAAGTAATCCTGAGGTATCCCTTACCGGATTCCGTCATAGGAGTTGCACGCTTTTGAGAGTAAGTATATTTCCTGCAAGCATGTGTTTTATTATTGCAGAAAAGCATCTGTACTTATGCAATTAGCCTTTTTTAGAGACATCAGACATTTTTGCAAATAAAAATGCACAAGACGAAACATGACTGAAAAATCTGATTTTATTAATTCATGTGCCCTGAATTGGCAAGATACAGTCGGAGAAACATATCTCCTGAAATGAGGAGATTGTTACAAATTGAGAAAAAAAATGCTGGCGATGTTGACGACGCTTTAAGGAGCTTCCTCTTTTGCTATGACTCGTATGACTTTTGACGTTCTTCTCGTCTTGCTTTCTGGAGAAGGTTGATTCTGATTGAAGCTTAATCCTTTAGAGGCTTACCAAGTTGTAGGTGATACAGACGAATTCAGAATGCAGTTGTTCGCTTATTCCCTTATTTTGCATGGATCGCCCTTTCGGGTTTTCAATCCATCGGGATACCCATTTTTTCCTGAGTTGTCCAATGCGGCTTTTCAACTCAGCGGGTGTACATTTTTTTTGTTTATTTTCTCTTATTTTTGCCCGAGTCTTTTATTCTGTTTTTGACTCGCCGGGATGCCCTATTTTTGCCTGGACTTACATTCTGTTTTGATGTCCAGCGGGTCATTTTTTATGCGAAGTATTTTTTAACTGCATCTGAATTTACAGGGGACAGGAAGTCTTCACCATCCATGGTGCTGAGCATCAGTGCTCCACCAGAGAAAACTTTCTTTACCACGAATGGTCCTTCATAATTTGGAGTCCATTTGCCCCTATGGTCTGTATGAGGAGGAAGGATTCTCTTCAGCACAAGATCTCCTACTTGGTATTCCCGGTGCCTGACTTTCTGATCGAAGGCTCTCTTCATTCTTTTCTGATATAGCTGCCCATGACAGATTGCAGCCAATCTTTTCTCTTCAATCAGACTCAGTTGTTCGAACCGGGACCGAACCCATTCTGCTTCGTTTAGCTTAACATCCATCAGTACCCGTAGAGAGGGTAATTCAACTTCAACAGGTAGGACTGCTTCCATACCATACACAAGCTGATACGGTGTTTCCCCAGTGGATGTTCTGGTCGACGTGCGATACCCATGCAAGGCAAATGGTAGCATTTCATGCCAGTCTTTGTATGTGACTACCATCTTTTGCACAATCTTCTTGATATTCTTGTTAGCCGCCTCAACAGCGCCATTCATCTTTGGCCTGTAAGGAGAAGAATTGTGGTGTTGGATTTTGAAGTCCCGGCATAACTCAGCCATCATCTTGTTGTTTAAATTGGAACCATTATCAGTAATGATTCGCTCGGGAACTCCGTATCGACAGATGATATCTCTCTTCAGAAATCTGGCTACCACTTGTCTTGTAACATTTGCATATGAGGCTGCTTCAACCCACTTGGTGAAATAGTCAATGGCGACCAAAATGAATCTGTGGCCATTTGAAGCAGTTGGCTCAATCTTGCCAATCATATCAATGCCCCACATGGCAAAGGGCCATGGTGAAGACATTATGTTCAAAGGATTGGGAGGCACATGCACCCTGTCTGCATAAATCTGGCATTTATGGCATTTTCTGGCATAAGCACAACAGTCTGCATCCATTGTGATCCAGTAATAACCTGATCTTAATAACTTCTTAGCCATGGCATGTCCTCCAGCATGGGTACCAAAGGATCCTTCGTGCACCTCGTGCATCAACAAGTCTGCTTCTGTCTTATCAACACATCTGAGGAGTACCATATCAAAGTTCCTTTTGTATAAAGACCCATCAGTGTTCAGAAAGAAACTACCAGCAAGCCTTCTCAAAGTCTTCTTATCATTGGAAGATGCCCCAGGTGGGTATGCTTGATCCTCCAAGAAGCATTTAATGTCATGGAACCAAGGCTTATCATCTTTGACAACTTCTGCTGCGAACACATATGCTGGTCTATCAAATCTGGACACTAAAATCTGAGGTACAAAGTTAGCAGCTTGAACTTTGATCATGGATGAAATGGTAGCAAGAGCATCTGCAAACTGATTCTCGTCCCAAGGGATATGCTCAAGCTTGACCGTTGTGAAGAAAGTCAATAACCTTCTTGTATAATCCCTGTAAGGTATCAGATGATCCTGATGGGTGTACCATTTCCCGTTGGTTTGATTAACTACCAGAGCTGAATCTCCGAATACGGTTAATGTCTTGATCCTGAGGTCAATGGCTTCCTCAAGACCCATAATGCAAGCTTCGTATTCAGCTTCGTTGTTAGTGCAGTTGAAGGTGAGTTTTGCCGAGAAAGGCATGTGAACTCCCTTAGGTGTAATGAGTACTGCACCAACACCACGACCATTCATGTTAACAGCCCCATCAAACATCATAGTCCATCCCTCTTCCGGGTCAGGCCCTTCAGTGTGAACAGGCTCTTCATGATCTTTTGCTTTAATGAACATGATGTCTTCATCAGGGAAGTCAAATCTCATAGGCTGGTAGTCATCAATAGGTTGCTCAGCAAGATATTCAGACAATACACTGCCCTTGATGGCTTTCTGAGATGTGTATTGGATGTCATATTCTGTGAGAATCATTTGCCATCTTGCAACCCGTCCGGTAAGTGCTGGCTTCTCGAAAATGTACTTAACTGGGTCCATCTTTGAGATCAATAAAGTAGTGTGGGTCAACATATACTGTCTCAGTCGGCGAGCAGCCCACGCTAAAGCACAGCAAGTTTTCTCGAGCAGTGAATATCGTTGTTCACAGTCGGTAAACTTTTTGCTCAGGTAGTATATTGCATACTCTTTTCGACCAGACTCGTCATGCTGGCCCAACACACACCCCATTGACTCTTCTAATACTGTCAAGTACATTATCAGAGGTCTTCCTTCAACTGGAGGCATAAGGATTGGAGGTTCTTGCAAGTACTCTTTGATCTTGTCAAAAGCCCTTTGGCAGTCTTCGTTCCACCTGACCGTTTGTTCCTTTCTTAACAACTTAAACAAAGGTTCACAGGTTGCTGTAAGGTGAGATATGAACCGTGAGATGTAGTTCAATCGACCTAAAAACCCTCGAACTTCTTTCTCAGTTTTCGGTGCAGGCATCTCTTGAATAGCCTTGACTTTATCAGGGTCAACTTCAATCCCTCTCTCGCTTACAATAAATCCCAGCAGCTTACCAGATCGCACCCCGAATGTGCATTTGTTGGGGTTCAACTTCAATTGGTACTTCCTCAGACGCTTGAACAGCTTCAGCAGATTCACCAGGTGATCTTCTTCAGTAAGGGACTTGGCGATCATGTCATCCACATAACATTCTATTTCTTTATGGATCATATCGTGGAATAATGTCACCATAGCCCGTTGATATGTTGCACCAGCATTCTTCAATCCAAATGGCATCACCTTGTAACAGAACGTGCCCCAGGGTGTGATGAAGGTTGTCTTCTCCATGTCTTCAGGTGACATTTTGATCTGATTGTATCCTGAAAATCCATCCATGAAGGAGAATACCGAGAACTGAGCCGTATTATCCACCAATACATCGATGTGAGGTAAAGGGAAATCATCTTTCGGGCTGGCTCTGTTCAGGTCCCGGTAGTCAACACACATCCTTACTTTACCATCTTTCTTAGGCACAGGTACTATATTAGCAACCCACGGCGGATAGCTAGTCACAGCAAGGAACCCGGCGTCCCATTGCTTTTGTACCTCTTCCTTGATCTTCATTGCCATGTCTGGGCGAGTACGGCGCAGTTTCTGTTTTACCGGTGGGCATTCTTCTCTTAAAGGCAGCTTGTGTACGACAATGTCGGTGTCAAACCCTGGCATATCTTGATACAACCAAGCAAACACGTCCACATATTCTTGAAGCAGGTCAATCAGTTGTCTCTTCACTGAGTCTTGCAGGCAGGCCCCGATTTTAACCTCTTTCACGTCTTCATCTGTACCAAGATTAATCGTTTCTACCTCCTCCTGATGAGGAGTGATGACCTTCTCCTCTTGTCTCAACAACCTGGCTAGCTCTTCAGGAAGCTCATATTTTTCTTCAACCCCTTCATCAGCTTGATTGATTGGATTGTCAAAGTCATACGAAGTCATAGCCGTGCTGTTGTCGGTGCTGTCTGGAAGGCACTCTCTGCAAGGGTTCAGTTTGTTCATTTTAGTGATTGATTTTAATCTTGTTTAGAAAAGTGAAATAAAGTTGCCATTTTGAAAACATCGCCATTTATTTTTGTACAAAAAGAAAAATGGAAAAACAGTGAGCGGAAAAGAAAAAGACTCATTTGCAAAAAGATGTCTGATATTTCATTGATTAATCTTGTTGCACAAAAAGTACAGATGGCCCGATTACAAAATGAGTCTTGTCATCTTGGGCAAGATACAAGACTTGATGCATGCTATAAAAATACAGGAAATAATAATTACTCTGCATGAGTAACTCTTATAATTTCCTGGGAAGACCAGTTTGAGATACTGCTCCCCGGGATCTTTGGACGAATCCAACTTTCCAGGTTGCGTTCTTCTTCCAGCTCGTCTTCCAAATTGTTGATAGCATCAGGGGTGAGCATTCCCCCACTGACAAAACCAGGCTTCCCAGCAGCCTCTGCTTGATTTTGTTGAGTTGGTCTGTAACCCAACCCAAATTTGTCCTTCTTCTCTTCCACGGATAAAACCTTGCCCCAGCCTTGGGCAGTTCCCTCTTCAACAACCTTCCGGGCTTGTTGATAAGATGCCATGGAGATTCCAGGTACAGCAGATGTTTCATTCACGTTCAGGGCCTCAAACCCTTGACTCATCGTTTCATGGATCTCCCCATCCATCTCAATATATTTGTAAGTAGCCAGATGGCTAACAAAAATATCCTCCTCTCCACAGATAGTAACGACTTGGCCTTCCCACTCAAATTTTAACTTCTGGTGAAGGGTAGATGTTACTGCGCCAGCGGCATGAATCCATGGTCTACCCAACAAACAGCTGTAGGCAGGCTGAATGTCCATCACGTAGAAGATCGTTTTAAAAGTTTGTGGGCCAATCGTTACAGGCAGCTCAATTTCCCCCAGAACCGATCTCTTAGAACCATCAAAGGCTCTTACTACCAGGTTACTGGGACGCAGTGCCAATCCTTCATATTCTAGCTTCACAAGGGCCTTTTTAGGTAAGACATTGAGGGATGATCCCGTATCTACCAGCACATGGGAAAGGACTGCACCTTTACATTCCATGGTGATGTGCAAGGCCTTGTTATGGTTGCGGCCTTCCGTAGTCAAATCAGTATTGGTGAACCCTAGCCCATTGCTAGCAGTAACATTTCCAACCACAGTTTCCAACTGATTGACGGTGATCTCTTCAGGTACGTAAGCTGCGTGCAGGACTTTGAGTAGTGCATTCCGATGGGCTTCGGAGCACATAAGCAATGATAGAATGGAGATCTTGGAAGGCGTCTGATGAAGCTGATCCACTATTTTGTAATCACTCTTCTTGATGATTCTCATGAACTCATCAACTTCTTGATCAAAGGGTGTTTTTAAAGCTTCCTTAACAGCTGGATCTTCCTGTACCAGGCTCTTCCCTTTTGCCTTGGCAGCAGCTTCTGCTTCGGCAGTGGGTCTTTGAATTTGTGGAGCAAAGAGACGTCCGCTTCGAGTGAAGCCTCCGCCTCCTCACACATTGTCTATTTGTGGTGCAGGTGTTGATGGTTCAAGAGTGATTTTATGTCCTTCGCAGTATACGTCAGAGCCGTAATGCCAATGGATGGCCTTACTGCTTTCATAAGGTATTGGCCCAGGCACTGTGACAGTGACTGGACTGATGACAGCTGCAGAAGGGACTGCGATAGTCTGTGGATCATAATATATTGTGACTGGTGCTCTGATAGGAGTAGCACCTTGTGAGTTGTAGGCAGAGTCATTCTCAGGATCATAATAAATCGTAACTGTTGAGACATCTTCATGGTTTGCTGCTGATGTTGTAGGAGACATTGTTGGAAGGATGGGTGTTGTTGTTGTAGGAGATTCAAAATGAAGTGGTGCTGAAGTTGTAGAAGGAATGTTTGTTAATATCTGGTCAGTTGAAATGACAGATGAAACATTTGTGGATGAAGCTGAAGAGTTGTCGGGAACAATGGTTGTTGCAGTTGTAGGAGATACTGGAACTGTTGCTGATGAGATTGCTGGATTTGTTGGGAATGATGTTGTAATTTGAAGCAGGCCACTCTGGATGAGACCATCTATGCCATCCCTCAAGTTATCACAACCATTCACTGAAATGTTGCAGTAAGCACACCCTAGCTCACATCCCGGGAACATTTGACATTCGAGGAGTTGAGCTTTAATTTCTACCAACGGTGTCCGAATCTGACCCACACTGGTTATTAAATAAGACGGCTTGTCTTCTTCAATAGCATTGATTCGGGGACCACCATGGTGTGGCATAGGGTTTTTGTTAACATTTGGTGGTGGTGCGAAATTTAGAGCCTTAGAGTCTACCAGGTCCTGTACCTTCATGTGCAAAGCTCTGCACTTCTCTGTACTATGGCCAGGTGCATTTGAATGGAAGGCACATCTGGCGTTGGAGTCATAATTTATGGGTAGACTGTTGGGATCTGGAGGCGCCAATGTCCTTAGCTCAACCAGGTTGAGTTTCAGGAGTTGTGGCAGTAATGTTGCATAGGGCATAGGGATCGGATCGATCACCCTGTTGGCCTGAGAAGGTCTCTGTTGGAATGGTCTCTGCTGATTGTTGTTGTTGGTGTTGTTGTAGTTTCTTGGAGGATACTGAGTTTGTTGCTGATACTGAGGTTGTTGCTGATAATTTTGTTGCGGTGGTTGATAAGCTGGTTGTGGGTGAGCTGGAGCGGGAATGGTGACTGCTGCCACAGATCTATGAACATATTGGGGCCTGCCCCTGTTGGTGTGGATAGCATTGGTCTCACCAGTTCTTCTTGGGCCTGCAAAAGGCTTTCTTGTGTTACTGGATGAGCTTGCACCGTTGTCTGAGAACTTACCCATCTTCAATAGGCTTTCAATTCTCTCTCCGGCTATGACCACATCTGCAAAGCTGGTAGATGAGAAGGCAGCTAGCCTATCAATGTAAGTCCCCTGGAGGGTATTCATAAACATATCAGCCATCTCCCTCTCTGACATAGGTGGTTGGACAGCAGCAGCAAGCTGTCTCCATCTTTGAGCGTACTCTCGGAAGCTCTCCCTGGATGACTGTGACATTCCCATTAGGAGGGTCCTGTTGGGAGCCATATCTAGGTTGTACTGATACTGTCTGATAAAGGCCTCTGCCAGGTCCTTCCAGCATCTAATAGTTGCTCTTGTCAGGTGGGAGTACCATTCCCTCGATGCTCCAGTTAAGCTATCCTCGAAATAAAACATCCATAGCTTTTCGTCCATGGTATAGGCCTTTAGTCTTCCCAGAAATGATTGTAAATGGGTTCTGGGGCAGGAAGTCCCGTTGTACTTTTCAAAGCAAGGAGGCTTAAACTTGTGGGGGATCCTGACCCCGTCTACCAAGCCCATATCCATAACATCAAAACCCAAAGAGTTTTGAGACTCTAAGGATCTTAATTTCTCAGCTATCTCATCCAGCCTTCTATCATAGGCTTCCTCCCCAGCTCCCATTACTGTGAACTGATCTTCCTAGGGGTCTTCTTGCAGTACCCTCCCTGCTGTGGCAGTCCCTTGTATATTGACAGGGATGTTGATCTCTGGATGCTGGTGGGGTCCAAAGACTGGGGGATTGACATGAGGTTGGACTCTTTCATTGTTGCTTGTCCCAGCAGTCCCTGGCTGATGGTCTTCCTGGTTTCTCCCTTCTACCAGTGCTCTTAACCTCTCCTGGCTTTGAGCCATATTGTTCATCACCTCCATAAATTGTGTCATCTGATTCCTCATTTCCATCCTCTCGTTGGTCATTTGATTTCTGACCTCTGTAAGGTCCTGCTGCATTTGATCCATCTGTATGCTCGGAAGGTTGTTACGGGTTGGATATCTATGTGGACGGTTGAGTGGAAACACACGTCGTCGAGCAATAATTCCTGAGATCACAACAGAGTTAGTAATAAATAAACAAAAACCTACAAAACAAGGTAAAAGGTTAGTATGCAATGCAGTTATGCTTATTTGTTTCCAAGGTATCCGGCTTGGCACTTGGTTTTGACCCTTCCAGACCCTTGAAGATGCTTGTGATATTGCTTGAAGAAAACTCAGATGAAACAAACCAACACACATATATATATTACAAGAAGTAAAATAATACATAACTTGTTTCTTTTACAATACAAGCCCTCTGAGGGGTCAAAATACATAAAAGTACATAGAATGAAAGCAACAACAAACAAAAAGTCAAACACCAAGACCAAACTCATCCTCCTGAACTTCCTTGAGAAGTGCTTCAGTCACAGGATCAGCTGGACGCTCCGTAAGGTTCCTGATAAGGAGATTCCTTGTAGCAATAACTGCAGTTAGCTTCTTGTGCTGACTTTGGTCCTTTGACCTCTTCACTCCAGCTCTGATCTTCAATTCTGAGACCTCCCTTTGGGCTGCTGCCAGGGCTTCCTGTTGCTCTTTTGCACTAGCTTTCAGCTGCTCAATCTTATCCTGAGTCCTTTTGTCCTCTTGAGTACGAGCTTCGGTGATCCTGACCCACCTAGCTTGACTCTCCTTCAGATACAAGTCAGTCCTGGCCTTCTGGAACTGAGCTTCCTTGCAGGCATTCTTCAAGATTTGTTCTCCAGCCCTAGACTTCTTAATGTAATCCTCAGACTTCTCAATTCTAGACAAATGCCCCACTTTCAGCTTTTCTAGCCTCTCAATATCCAACCTACCATCACTCCTTTCCCAGAGGGTCTTTTGTAGAGCCTGAGTCAACTTCTCATTTCTCTCTTTCAATTTCTCAAACTCCTCTAAGCTGACAGTTGCTGGAGGTGGTGTTGTGGAAGGTCCAGGCACATCTTCAATAGTGAAGGGCATTCCAGAAATTTGAGCTCTGGCATGAGACCACTCATAGTACTGTGCTGATGCCACATTGTTGCACTTCCCCAGAATGGTTACCCCTTTAGTCTGCACATTGTCCCAGGCCCAGGCTGCTTGCCTGACAACAGCCAGATTAGGCTTGATTTCAACATAAAGGGTTTCAGTCAGATCCTGTGCTCTGGGAGGATGGACTAATGCATAGCCCAGTTGCCTTTTGAACAGCAGAGGGTTGTAATTGATGCACCCTTTCACTCCAATCAAAGGCACATTGGGAAATTGTCCACAACTTGTAATGATGTCTCTGCCCTTAGTACTCTGAGTACACCATCTGATATCATCTGAGGTTAGAGCAACAAGCCTCCTAGCCCAGTTTTTCTGCTGGTGAGGGTTCAGGAATGCATCAGTCTTTGGCAAATGCTTGAGCAGCCAAGTATGGAACAAAGGAGCACAGCATCTTACTAATCTTCCCCTTTGCTTTTCATTCCTTTGATGAACAGAGTAGTAAAGATCTCCCAGTAAGGTGGGCATTGGGTTTCTCAGGATGAAAAGATGGATTGCACTCTCGCTAACAAACCTAGGCTCATCTGCAAATAAAATGACCCCATATATGCTGAGGGCCAACAGAGCACAGACTGCCTTCCACTCCCCCCGGGAGGCCTTCAGACTAGCCTGAGAAGTCAAGAAATCCAAATGAAAACCAGAGATTCCAGCTTTAGATGTCAAATTCTGCCCAATCAGAACTGGTTCCAGGTGTAATGCTTTGGCTATCTCCTCATTACTTGGGAAAGCCATCTCAGGGTTGAAGGGTATTCCACCCCTGATAGGCACACCAACCAATGATGAATACTCCTCCAGCAAGGGTCCCAACTGAAAATTCTGAAATGTAAAGCACCTCAGGGGAGGGTCATAGAACTGCAGGCAGGTATGTATCAAGCTCCTCTGTGAAGGGTCCAAATCCATAACCACATCAAGGATTCCTCCATAATGTTCTCTAAAAAGTGGTATATGGTCTGGAGTAATCAGGGTCTGAATCCTCCTGATGCTAGCTAGTTCAGGTTCAAAGAAGTGTTAGGAGATGTTACTTTTCTTAGGTGCCATGTTGCTGAAGAATGGAGACAGGTGCTGAGAATAACACTGAAGATAGGTCTCTGACAGGCTGAGACTGATGATGCAGATAGCTGATAACTGGAGTAGATACTGGTGAAGATAGGCCTATACTGATGATGGGGTCAAAACCAAGCCAAAATAAAGTATGGATACCCTGAAAAACAAATAAGCACATGTTAAAATGATGCAATGATGATGTATGCAAATGATATGCAAGGGTTTGTGACTGAGCTGGATCTGATCAAGTGCTCTGATATAGGTCCAAGTCTGTTCAAGAAATCCAGATGGAGGTTTACAAGTCCAGTAACCAAGGTGGGGGACTCAAATAAAGAGCCACATGTCCAGGGTTTTAGAATCACAAGAACTGTCCCAAAATGAAGTACTCTTAAACAATCAAAGTAACAGGATATGCTGAAGTCAAGGGTACCTGCAAACCTGTAAACAGCCCAACCCCCTCACAGGTGATGTTCTAGAACAAGGATCCTCAGACTTGGATCAGTTATGAGAAGTGTAAACACTTCTAACCCGGAGGTACAGTGTTTACAATAGCCATAAAAGTCCCTCCTCTAATTCACCTCAGTTTCTGAAGGTCAATACTAAAGGTCATCCAGACTTAGCAGGCTTCCCAGATAGCCCTAGTACTGCAGGAAATCTGCAACACAGAGTTCTCAAGAAGAAACCCATATCTGAACCGTGTTTCATATTCCCGCACCAGACCGAGATGGAATGGGAAAGAATATGAACCACTCTAGCCTAGGTGTCACTCAGGTCCCAGGTATAGGACCTTAACTCTCAATAGAACCCCACCCACCAAAGCAAAACCAGATCCAGCCAGACAGCATGACAGTATGATATATGCAAAAGCTATAAAGAAAGCAATAAAGCAACTGTACATAAAGCAATAAACAAAAATAAATATACAAGCACAGGTAGCACATAACACCCCAGTAAACACAAATCAATCAAACGCTAGGAGGAACCCACAAAAGAACCAGAAGCCCTGGTTGCAGTATAAGGGTCCCCAGCAGAGTCGCCAAGTTGTCGCTCCCGATAAATGGGGAATGGCCCAGATAAAGGTACAGACGCGAACGGTCGGCGAGAGGGACAATGAGAACACACAGCAGTGGACTCACTGGAGATGAAAAGAGTCGCCAGCTAGGCATTTTTATCCCGGAGGAAAGGCAATGCTGCATAGACCTAGAAAGAGATGGATAAGACGGTTGCGAACCAGAGAGACTGAGAAAGGGGGTTGGTTACAACCTGGGAAGGTATTAGCACCCAGATTGTCCACCGTACTCGACGGGATCCACGCTTAAAAGATTTGTGTTTCAAAGGGGTAGTGTCAGTGCAATCTGTGTATAAAAGAGCTGGAAAAGGATGTACAGGTGTCAGTGTAAAAGAAGTGTGAAGTGTATAAATGTACAGTGTCAGTGCAGGAATAAGAATGAAATGCTCAAGAATATGAGGCTTAAAGAATGAGGCTGGAAAGAGGGGGAATATACAGAGACTTTTGTTCGATAACTGTTAAGTTATGCCTACGTATCCTCTCGTGCAATGAGGAAGTCAGAACACCGTAGTTCGACCCAAAGAGACTGAAAGGAAAATTGACTTGTGAATTGCTTACTTGCCTGTGCTCAAGTGTATGACCTGTCTGGCTCAGGTGCAAACTGTCTTGCATTAGACGGAAGAAGCAAGTTCTCGGTTGTGAGTGAATGAGATGAGAAAAGAATCCCGAAGGAGACGATTATTGTTTGTTTTTGTGTTTTCAGTCTTTTATTGCTTTTGAAAATTTGTCATAAGTTAATGAGCTTAAGCCTGAACCAATGGATTTAGTAAACTCATCACATCTTCCCTCTGATTAGGGGTAATGAGAATACCTTAAGTGTGAAGTCAGCTTCTCACACTTAATCACCTTTGGTGTAGGATTAGGATCATTAACCTACTTGTTGTTTATTTAGATGTTTTTGGTGTTTTTGTTTAGTGTTAAGTATTGAGATTAAGCCATAATCAGGGATTAAACAGACTCATTACACCATCCTAATAGAAGGATAATAGATGAGAATGTTTAAGCTGAGGAAAGCTCCTCAACTTAATCCATGGTTAGGGATTAAACTCATGACAAAACAAAACCTTTATTAAGTGGCTTTTAGTTAATGATATGATGATGAAGTGATTTTTAGGGTTTGTAAGACAACTTGAGGGGGACTTGTCCATTAACACTAGGGTTAGTCCTTCTTAACCAATTAAGGAAGAATTAGAACCCTAATGCAAGGCCCAAGTTACAAGTGTGATGTCTTTAATGATTATTATGTGAATTGATTAAGAGATTTAAACACATTAAGGGTTTAACACTTAGGATTAAAGTTATACACTCCATCCTAATAGAAGGATGCAGGCATAAGCTTAATCACAAAGCCTTAAAGCCTTTAGGGTTTAGTCCCTGATTATGAGATGAGAAGAGAAGACTCAAAAGAGACACAAAGGTAAAACTAAGTGGGGGGGGACTAATCAAAACCCTAATTATTGTCATGCTTGGTTGTTCCTAAGGTTTGTGAGGTTTACAAGAACAATCTTCAAAGGAACCACCAGGAAGCAGATGAAAGGATCAAGAGAAGCAAAGTAACTTGCTTCATTGAAGAAGACAAGTCACTTGAAGAAAGAAAGTAGAAGAAGAAGAATGAGCAAGCTCAATCTCATACACATACAAAAATGAAGCAAGGATGCAAAAAAGAGATGAAAAGAAATGGTGAGAAGTGAAGGCAAATTCACTTCTCAAAATTACTTACCACCTGAAAAGTTAGAAAAGAAATGCAATGCAATGTAAAATGAAATGGAATGACATGATGCAAACCAAAACCAGAGGTATATATGAGATGATGATGATTCTATGAGATGATACAAACATGAGACAAAGCATGGGGATGATCATACAAACTTATGGATGCAAATGAAGCAAGTTAAGAACCATGATCATACCTGAAAAGTTATGGAATGCATATGGCATACAACATGGAAAATGCAAGATGCAATGATCAAACATGCATCCAATATGTCTTATGATGTTAAATAAATCAAATGGAGGCACAAAATGCTATGGCAAGTCAAGGCATGAATGCAAATGCAAGATGGATGCATATGGAAGCCCAAATTAGGGTTTATGATCAAAGCATCAAACACAAACCAAAATCAGAAGCAAACATCAAGATAAAAAATTGAAAATGCACTCAAAGGATCCCTAATTCTATACTAACCCACTGCCCAAAGGATAAGTTTCAACTCTTAACCAAATTCAAGATATGATTTTTCTAAGTTTTCTAGGGTTTTAGGGTTCCTAAACAAGAAAATTACCAAACAAATGAAAAATGAAAGATCAAATCATGGCCATTTAATATCACAAACTACATGCTAAACACAATGCAATGCAAAAAGAACCAAGGTCCAACACTTTAGGGTTAGGCAGAAATGATTTTTTGAATTTAGGATCAAAATAATGCATCAAAATGATTTTAATTCAATGAAAAATTCTCAAAATGCATCAAGATCAAAAAAAGAAATTTGGTTTGAGGGTTGGACAATGTTTCTAAATGTTTTTAAAGGTTTCATGAATTTTTTGGTGATTTTTAAATACCTAAAAGTATTTTTAATTAATTAATTCTCATTAATTAATTAAAAAGAAACTTTTAAATGTTTAAAAATACTTTTTAAATGCAAAAAATGAAAATAAAAATATTTTTGTGTTTTAAAAATTAATGAAACTCTTGACAAAAAATTTCATAATTTTTAAATGGTTTTTGCTATTTTAAATAAATTGTACAAATTAAATGAGAAAAATTGAAATAAAAATCAAAATAAATGGAAGTATGCAGGATGAAGGGCCAAGATTGAAACTGGGAAGGAAAGGGTTGACTGCGCGCGCAGATCAAAGGTCCACATTCAAACTGAGTTAAACATAATTATGAATTAATTAATTGAGGTTAGGGTTTAATGAGTGCATCTGGGCCACACATACACGCGCCAAGTCAACAAGGTCAACTGATCCCACGCACGAGATTCAAACTTCCTTAATTACAGGGATTAAACCCTAATCATTTTCAGGTGGCCGGAGAAGACCTCCGGTCGTCTTCTCCGGTGGGAACCCCACCTGAAAATTCCTAGAATCTTCAAAACGTAACCAAAATGAAATCTAAAAACACAGAAATGATCCCCACAACTCACTGAATCAAAACCCTAACACAAACATCATTTATATTGCATCAAACTCATGAATCGAAACAAAAGAAAATTTAGGGCAAGACTTTCAGAACACGATTAAACCCTCATCTCTCCACCATTTTCAAAACTAATGACATATTTATGATCAGGGAAGCATGAAGAACAACTTAAGAACTTAAAAATTCATTTCTGGAAAAAATGTTCTTGAGCTACCTGAGTTTTGAAGCTTTCAGTCTTGCAACTTTCTGACCTCTCCTCTTGATGCAATCCACTCCTCTTGATCCCCTGATGATGTCTGGATGATTAGAAGGAGTTTGTGATGGCTTGTTTGGAGGTTTGAAGCAGTTCTGTTCAAGCTCAGGTGGGAGTCGTGTTTTGGATTCAATGGCTTTCAGGCTGTTTTGAGTGTTGGTTTGTGTTCAGTGAAGTATGGTGAGATGATTGGTGAAGCTTGTTTGTATGTATGTAGCCTGTGGAAGATGTTTCGAAGAAAAATGAAAGTTGGAGGGAGTTTGTGAATACTGAGTTCTAGTGAGTTTCAGCCTTGCCTCTTGTTATGTTTTGCTAGCATTTGATCCACATAAACAACTCTTATTGGTCAGATGATGTGACCTGCCCTTTATTGATTGGTATGGTGCTTTTTGCAAATTGTCCACTCTATGTAAGAGAAAGCATGGGTCATGTTCTAGCTTGGTACAAGGGGCGTGGGCTGTGCAGCAAGGTGAGGGGAAAGGCTAGGGCTGGCTCAGCAACATAGGCAGCAAGTGGATGATGTGTGATGATGGTTTTTGCAACTTGCTCACTTTTGCTTTCTTTGAGATTTTATGCTAAGTACATGAGGCACTTCTTGCTGAATTTTGTAGCATGGAACTTCTTTTAGTCATGGCAATGCATAGAAGTCAGCTAGCAATCACATAGCTCTTTGGAAAATGACTTTGCCAAAAATCCAACTTTGCACTTGTGATGGAAAATGACTTAAGGATCTTTGAAAACCAAAGCAAGCAATGCAAAATTCCTTGGGCCAATTCTGTTTTTGGGGTCATGTATGATCATGTGATGAAGTTTTGAAGCCATTTGGAAGTCACTAGAATGCTTGGCACATGAATTTGCAAGTTTTCCATTTGGTGCATAACTTGAAAATTAGTGATTTTTGCCAACTTTGATGAACCATAACTTTTGATCCAAAATGAATTAGGTCATGTTCTTGTACTTTTTGAAAAGGGAAAGATCTAATCTACAACTTTCATGACCAAAGTTTTTCCATTTGAAGCATTTTTGGATCAAAAAGTAAGGGTTGAAAAGTTGCCTAAAATGACAAATTCCTTAAAAGTCAAACTTGCCCTAAAAAGTCAACTTTGCAAAAACTTGTAATTCTTGAATTTTGTGAACTTATAACTTCTTCCATGATCAAATAAAGATCATATACACTCAAAATGATGAAGATCACCCCTTGGTTGGGTCATTGGGGGCCTCAGATGCCCTGATTTTACACTGACTTGTCTGAAAAGTCAACTCTTGATCAGATGACTTCCCCATGGAATTTCTTCATGAAAATTGATATGCATACTCCCTATACCATATAGAGACCAATAGAAACAAGAATGACCAAAAAATTTGAAGTTATGGCCTCTGAAACCAAAACCCTAATTTTAGGTCATCTGTGCAGTTAAACCTGGCTCTGCTTCCATACCAATCCCAGTTCTTGTGATTCTTTAGCATTCTTGACTTTGAGAGGATATAATATGATATAAGAACACACATGGACCCCTTTGAAGTGATTGGTGGCCTTTGGAGTGGCTCAAGAAGCTCTTGGATTGCTCAGGTCACAAACCCTAGATGCAGATGACTTAGAATCTATGCAAAGATTCAAAATTGTGGTATGAGATGTTATGATTGTGTTTATGCATATGAAATGATCACAAGCCATGGTGTGAATGGGTGAGGGCAAATTTGGGGTGTTTACAATACCAAAACCTAACTATTTCTTCTTTCTATTTCATTTTATCAAAATAATATTATTTTACTCATAAAATCCAATGGGCCTAAGTCATACACCCCTTAATTACTAATTCTGACACGAATCCAAGCCCACTTAATCAAACACACTCCAATAATCAATAATATCACTTCTAATATAATTTCCACGACTTTACGACTTAATATTCCAACTTAATGACTTAATTCACCGTAACAAAATCAACTGAATAATAATTCACAAATAATTACTTTATCCCGACTTAATAGATTAACTACCGATTATCAACCAAATAGTCCAAACAATCCAATCAACATATTCGACAATAAATGGGAGAATACTTCATATCGTTTTCCACAACTTATATAAACATGGTTAATTAAATTCGACTCAAACCAACTTATAACCATTAACGTAATATTCTGTTATTTCGGAAATCAACTTGAATCAACTCCAATACACAAATCAACACAAAACAGTCACAATGTAATACCATTATATTTAATAAAATATTTAATTAAATAAACGGGCATTACACTTGCGAACTAGAGAGAACGGGTAAAGGAATCAGTTACGTGAAGGAAAGGTATTATCACCCCTTCACATCCGTCGTACTCGACGGGATCCACGCTTGCTTGTACTGTTTCACAGGGTATAAACATCTTCATCTGTTTCTCAACTGGAAAGAAAGAATGGGAAAAATGTAGGGAAAATAAATAATTGTGCTCGAATGGGCCCTACCCCACTGCCTACGTATCTCATCGGGAATAAGAATCAGAGTCAACGTAGTTCCTCTAACTAGGGAGGAAATTTGTTTGTTTGTGTTTTTTATGATTGAACTGCTTATGTCTATGCTCGGGTGTTACAACCTCGTCTGGTACGAGTGCGTTTACCGTCTTGCAAAAGACAAGTCGGAGGTGAGTTCTTTCGTTAAGAGTGAAGGAGATGAGAAGAGAATTCACACAGGAAAGACGCTTATTATTGGTTTGGAGCTTTTTAGAAGCTTTTTTATTTAAGTTTGCATAGGAGAGTTTATTCAAGTCTCATTTATGGAGCGTGTGCTTCTTACATCACTCTGAAATGGAAGAGATAAGAAGCACACCTATGTATGAAGGAAATCCCCAAAACTAGTTCCAAAGGTTAAGGCTTAAGCACACTAGCCTATTGTACTTGTTAGGTGTTTTTGTTGCTTTTGGATTAAGAAGTATTTTTTAGTTTATGTTTGTGAATCATCCTCATGCTAAGACTTATTCATCATGATAGATACCCTACACCTCATCCCCATATGGGATGTATGCAAGTATCACATGGCAAAGTCCCTTAGCACATGAGAATGTTGTAACCTTTATTAGGTGTTTTGATTTTGATTTGAGATGAGAGAAAGAAGACTCAAGTGGAGATAAAGGTAGAACTAAATGGGAGACTATGACTTACCCTATATTATTATTCAACAGAGATCCTATGGTTAGTGGGGTATTCTAATCCTAAAAGGAAGATGTGAATTCAAGATGTGAATTCAACACCAAAATAGTAGAAAATCCTTCAATAATCCATGAAATCAATGCAATTATGGAGGTTTAGCTTCAAATTCTTCAAGTTTCAATGCAAAATTTGAAGAATTTTGGAAGATGAAGCTTTGTGTGGGGTTTTAGAAAGTGAGAGTGATGAGAGAAAAATGTGAAAAATGAATTGTTGATGTGAGGTTTAGGAGCAAAATATGATTATATATCTCTTAGGTTTGGAATGTATTTTGGGTTAGGAGTGAGGCTTGGATACTAGCTTAGGAGTGAGGCTTGGAAATATGGTTAGAAGTTGGTTAAGAAATCTTCTAGAACCTTCCCTTGGAAAGGGGTAGATTGTTCTAGAACATTTCCTTGGAAAAGCTAGAATGAAGTGCAAAGTTGAAGTGAAAAATGTGAAAAATACCTCCATGTTTAAAGATTGAATTTTTGGCCAAATTCGCAAGTGGTAACCGGTTACTCCCAGGGTGGTAACCGGTTACTTAACACAAAATTTGAATTTTTTTTCCTTTTTGGTGGTAAACCTTGGATATTCGGCTTTGGTCATTCGTTCTGAGATTATTTTTCTTCTGAGACCCAATAATTGATATTATCATTGAATAACCCTTGATCACATGCCCCATGCTTCAACCGATGATGTATGCATTATTTTTTAATTTTTTTTATTATGATTTAAATGCAATGTATGAAAGGATATGTTAAATGATGTGGAAATGAAGCATAAGCTACCTGAAATTGGTAATAAATAATAGGACAAATTTTGGGGTGTTACACATTTCCATTTGATATGGAGCATTACGCCATAAAAAATTCAAACATGCATGCGAAGCATACGTCAGTTTTGGTTCCGTTAACCAGAATTTTGAATCATTCATCAATTAGACAATGACATCCCATAGAGTTTGTGCATTTCATTCCTCAGCAGTTTCTTTTCAATCAATACCCAGGTGAAGATCTGTGCATCTTTTTGATACCTTATGTCTTTCCCCAGTCGAGTCATCTTGCTTGATTTCCCGAGGAAAACATAAATTTCTTTTATTTCAGTTTGTCGTCTGATGTAACACCCCATTTTTAATTATTTAATCGTCGGTGTTATTTTGATTGTTTGACCTTATCTAGGGTGTGTGTATTTGAGCGTGTAGGCGTAATATCCTTAACGGGATGAGGAAATTAGAGATATCAGGTTAATTATGTAATATTGGGTAATGAGTGGGAATAATTGATAATAGTAGTATAAAGCATATTATTATTATTAATTAAAATCTGATTTAATTAGTAATTGGTTAGTGGGAGAAAAATAGGGAAACAAAGACTTAATCAAGGTTTTGGGGCAAATTTAGTTATAACGATCATTTTCACTGGGAGAGTGTTTGAGAAGGAAGAACAAGAAGAAGGGCTAGGGAATTCTCCACCATCAATTTTGCAGGATTTTAATCAGGAATTCGAGGTAAGGGGGAGAATGGGTTCATAATAGGTGTTAATGCCATGAAAGGGTAGTGAGGGTTCCTTTCCTTCTTAGAATTTCGTGTTATGTTTGAATCTGAATATCTAATTGATTGTATGCGTATGATTGCTATGAATTTGCTGATGTTGGTGTTGAAATAGATCTGAAATCTGTATGGTTATGATGTTTGAACTTTGTGTTGTTATTGCTACATAATTGTGTTTGCATATATGGTTTTGTTGCAGGTTGAGGGTAATGCATTTAGATCTAGAAACACAAATTTAATTAGTAATGATAGATGAAAATGATAAAAAAAAAGGAAATGTAGGTCTTAAAATCAATGTAGAGATTATTTTAGGAAAAATTTGAGTGTTAGAAGTGAGATCAAAGTGAACAAATTCGGACTGGTGTGGAAAAAATGCATTTTTGCACAGCTTCTTCCCATACGCGTAATGATCGTGACTTTCTGAGTCTTAAGGTACTGACTGCAAGTATACAGCCTAATCGCGTGGTAATAAAAGATATCGATCCCACAAAGACTCGATAATCAACCTAGTGCTATCAGGGTGTTACTATGTTTATCTAAGGCGGATGATGTTTTAGTTTAAAGGAACAGGAAATTAAGAATTTTAATTAAATTAAGTGATGATAAAATATCAGTACGTAATTAATAGGCCTTCACGAGTTCAATAAATGGTCGGCTTATAAAGGTTTATCAAATTATCTTTATGTAGAAAATGTTGGTTTAAAAATTGTCAACTCACACTCTTGTGGTCTTGCCTATTACTATACTCCTAAGTCAGATTGAGTGCTCTCGCTGTATCAATTCAAGTTAAAAGTACTTTTTGAAAACCGAGATATTTTAATTAAGCGCTTCCGCTGTATTTAAAACTAATGTTCGATTTCAGGTATCCGGTTAAAACCTCACACTCTCGTGGTCTTAATTCTAACCTTCTTACCTTTTTACTTTTGTAACAAAAGCTAATTTTAAATTAAGAAATCGAAACCAAAAAATAAGTTATGTTTATGATTTTAGCCTAGATCTATTGAATTCATTCCGGTTAATCAATTACATACTGAATAAAGCGTTTTAGCCAGACATCTTAATTAAAATAGACACTAATAAATAGAAACAATAAACAATATTAAGCATGGTGAATATAAAATAAAGGCAATTTTATTAATATGAAAAATAAACCTGGACTGAAGTACGGGACAACAGTACAATCTTGGCGTAATAAATTATTGCGGAAAAGTAAAAATAAGAATGGCACTGGCTTGAAACAATATAAATTGCAATAGCTTCCCGATGTAGGAAGTTATTACTATGGTTCGGTAAAGGTACGAAAATAGTAAACTAATGCAGAAAAATAAACCAGAATAAAACTATGAACAGTGAAAATAAATTGGGCTCCGATGGTGAAAACGGGAATGGTCCCATGAAGTCGATCCCCTACACATAGAAGACTTCTACTTCCAAAATGACTTTTTGGGGCATCTCACCGCGCTAGAGATGTTACTAGTGC
The DNA here is from genome assembly GCA_963966055.1 of Lathyrus aphaca. NCBI lineage: Eukaryota > Viridiplantae > Streptophyta > Magnoliopsida > Fabales > Fabaceae > Lathyrus > Lathyrus aphaca. The sequence continues at coordinate 418,310,029 of OZ014525.1, read as the reverse complement.
ATTGGTACCAGTCGCAGTTTAGAATGGCGATGTGAACATCTTTCCAAAGAGTGGGCTAAAAGAGGAAAGATTGCAGAATCTTTGTGCAAGTCTTTGAAGTGCTTGCGTGTCCACCATCAAGAGCAGAGTGACAATGGGAAATTATGTTTTCTATTTCTTCTTTCGGGACACATCGACGGAAGATACCATCGGATCCTCTCTTAAAATGCAAAGGTTCATCCCAGTAATATTGTTTTAGATCATGGAAAACTTCTTCTTTTGTTGATAGGTTACATCGGGTGGAAGCACTTCAACAACAAGATAATTGACGATGTTAGCATACCATGTCAGAGTGGTTTGCGCACAAATCTCTTCCACTGTTTCTTCTTGATTTTGTTCGTTCAGAGTCAAAGAGGATATTTCACTTTCTATTTAAGCTATAAGATGTTCATCAGTGAAATCGTCGTTAATAAGCATTTGGTTCAGTTTAATTCCTTCCATTCGCGATAAGTGGTCTGCTACTACATTGTCAGTTCCTTTCTTATCTTTAATCTCCAAATCAAATTCCTGTAGTAATAAGATCCATCTAAGAATTCTAGGTTTCGCATCCTTCTGACTTAATAAATATCTAATAGCAGCATGATCGGTGTAGATAATTATTTTAGCTCCTACTAGATAGGAACGAAATATGTCTAGAGCAAACACGACGACTAGAAGTTCTTTCTCTGTTGTGGTGTAGTTCATTTGGGCGGAGTCTAAAGTTCTACTTGCATAGTAGATTATTAGAAGCTTCTAATCCTTTCTTTATCCTAGGACTTCACCAACAGCGTAATCACTCGCATCGCACATGGTCTAAAACTATAATGTCCAATCAGGTGGTTGCATGATGGGTGCGGTGATAAGAGCTGTTTTGAGTGTTTCAAATGCTCTTAGATAGTCTTCATCAAAGATAAACTTGGCATCCTTCATCAGTAGACCGGTCAACAACTTAGTGATTTTAGAAAAGTCCTTGATGAATCATCGGTAAAAACCGGAGTGTCCCAAGAAACTCCGTATTTTTTTACGGTCTTTGGCGGTTGAAGGACTTTTATCACTTCTATTTTTTCTTTGTCTACTTTGATCCCTCTGTTGGATAATACATGTCCAAGCATGATTCCTTGTCTGACCATGAAATGACACTTTTCCCAATTAAGTACGAGGTTTACTTTTACACATCTCTCGAGTACCATCTCTAAGTTTGATAGACATCCTTCGAAGCTTTGTCTGCATACAGAGAAGTCATCCATAAACACTTCCATGATATCGTCTATGAAGTCGACGAAGATTGTCATCATACATCGTTGAAATGTCGCTAGAGCGTACATAAACCGAACGACATACGAAGGTAAGCAAACATTCTGTACGGGCATGTGAAAGTGGTCTTCTCTTTGTCATCGGGATGAATAGGGATTTGGAAAAATCCGGAATAACCATCTAGGTAGCAAAAATAGGAATGTTTGGCGAATCTTTCCAACATTTGATCGATGAAGGGTAAATGAAAATGATCTTTTCGGGTAGCTTTGTTCAGTTTTCGGTAATCGATGCACATCCTACTCCTAGTTACTACTCTCTGTGTTATGGACTCAACTTTTGAGTTTTTAATAACTGTGATGCCTCCCTTCTTTGGTACGACATGCACTGGGCTAATCCATTAATTGTCGGATATTAGATATATGAATCTAGCATCTAGTAACTTCTTTACTTTATCCTTGACGATAGTACTTAAGATCGGGTTGATCCTTCTCTGATGTTCTCTAGAAGTTTTGTAGTATTCCTCTAGAATAATGTGATGCATGCAGATAGAGGGGCTGATTCATTTAAGGTCAGAGATGTTGTAGCCTAACGCAGTTGGATATTTTCTTAAGACATCTAATAATTTTTCAGTTTCGACCTGTCCTAAGTCTGCATTGACTATAACTAGTCTTTTAAGTTCTGAGTCTAGGAATTCGTGTCTCAGATTATTGGGTAATATCTTGAGTTCTAGAGCGGGTTTCTTAGGGAAAGGAATATGGTCGGGAGTAAGTGCTAAGCATTCACTTAAATTATTATCTTGATAAGGTTCTCTCCGATTATCATCTTCAAGGATCATAGGGGTTTAGATATTCATTATATCCGAGTAGGTAGTCTCTTCCTTTTCCATTTCTCTTCTGCATTCGTCAATGAAGTCTATAAAGTAGCAAGTATCGTCTATGGTTGGAGCTTGGAGGAATTGGGTTAAGATGAATTCGACTTTCTCTTCCCCTACTTCGAAAGTTAGCCTGCCTTTCTTCATATCTATTATGGCTCCGGCGGTGGCTAGGAATGGTCTTCCTAGTATGATAGGAGTCATAGCATCTTCCTTGATGTCCATGATTATGAAATCAGTCGGGATGTAGAATTGGCCAATTCATACAGGAACATTCTCTAAAATACCAACCAGATACTTTACTGAGCGGTCGGCTAACTGAACTGACATATTTGTCGATGTTAGGTCTCCCATATTGAGCTTCTTGCATATTGATAATGGCTTAACACTTATGTTGGCTCCTAAAGTGTACAGAGCTTTGTTTATGACGAACTTTCCAATTACACAGGGTATAAAGAAACTTCCTGGATCCTTCCGCTTAGGAGGCATGTAGTTTTAGATAATTGCGCTACACTTAGTAGTAAGTGTAACTATTTCATTTTCCTCAATTTTCTTTTTGTTGGATAATATCTCTTTTATAAATTTTGCATATGAGGGCATCTGAGTAATAGCTTATGTAAAGGGTATCGTAATGTTTAACTGCTTCAGAAGTTCTACAAATTTCTTAAATTGTCCCATAGTTTTAGATTTGGCTAACCGTTGGGGGTATGGAATGGGTAGTTTATATGGTTGTGGAGGAACATAAGGCTTTTCCTTTTCCTCGGCCTCTTGTTCGTTGTCTTCCTTTTCCCGTGGTTGATCTTTCTTCTCAGTTAACTTTATTAGGCTTTGGGTACATGGCTGGATTTTCGGTTCTAGGATCGGTAGGTCCATCTAACTCTTTTCCATTTCTTAGTATAACTGCATTTGCATGTCCTTTAGGATTTGGTTGTGGTTGTCCAGGAAACGTGTCTGCTGGGGCAGAAGTAGATGCTTCTTGTTGTGCTACTTGGGAAATTTGTGTTTCTAACATTTTTTTATGAGTAGCTAAAACGTCTACTTTGGTTACCAATTGTTTGATTTGCTCACTAGTGTAGATATTCTGGTTCATGAATTCTTTGTTTGTTTGAGTTTGTGTGACTATGAAGTTTTCCATCATCAGTTCAAGGTTGGATTTCCTAGGAGCGTTTTGAGCAGGTGCGACAACGTTTTGGTATCCTGGTGGTACAACAGGTGTCTGGTTAGGCGTATACAAGGCGTTATTGTTCTTGTAGGAAAAATAAGGATGATTATTCCAACCTGGGTTGTAAGTATTAGAGTATGAATTTCCTTGAGCATAGTTCACCTGGTATGTGGTTAATCCAGCTAGAAGTTGGCATTCGGGGGGTGCATTTCCTGGGATTCTATATATTTTGCAATTTGGAGTTACGGAAACCACGGTGGTTGGTGGTGTTATGGTCAAGTTATCTATCTTTGCATTGACGTGATCTAAGCTACTTACTTCATACATTCCTCCCTTTGTTTGGGTCTTCTCTACAGGGGTTCTTTCACCTCCCTATTGGCAGTGGTATTGAGCCATGTTCTCAATGAGGTTGTAGGCATCTTCGTATGGTTTGTCCACGAGGGCGCCGCCCACGGCAACGTCTATTGTCAATCTGGTGTTGTATAGAAGTCCATTGTAGAAATTAATGATGGTCACCCAGTTTTCAACCTCGTTGTCTGGATATAGCCTAATCAGATCCTTGTATCTCTCCCACGCTTCATAAAGTGATTCGACATCTTTCCTGTCGAAATCTGTTAATTTGTGCTTTTAGCATAGCTATCTTGCTTGGTGGGAAATAACGTGATATGAAAACGTTCTTCAGTCCTGTCCATGTAGTAACATAGTTAACATGTAACGATTGCAACCATTCCAAATCTCTATCTCTAAGAGAGAACGGAAAAGTCTTAATCTTATCGCGTCTTGGGTTGCACCATTTGCCTATATTGTGTCTGTGTATTGCATAAACTTGGTCAAATGTTCATTAGGGTTGTCCGTAGGATTTCCAAAAAATTGATTTTGTTGTACAACTGATAGCCGTGAGGGTTTCAATTCAAAATCATTTCGGGTAATGGTTGGGGCAGTAATATTGTTATGTGGTTCTTGTTGAGTTGGAGTCGCATAGGACTTGGGTGGACGGTTATGTGGTCCTCCGTTTTCGGCCATGATTGGTTCTTCAACTAGTTCGGGTATAAGATCTTCAAGTGAAGGAATTTCGTGAGTTTCGGTTCGGCGTCTCAAACTTAAGAAACGCTCAACTTCGTCAATTTTTGGTTCTAAGTCTTCGCCTCAAGAGAGAGTATTGGGCATACAATCGGCGAAAGGGAATTTTGGTTTTTCCTTAGTCTACACGGTGTAACAAACGAATTGCACTATTGACTAAATCGAAGTCCCCGACGACGGCACCAAAAAATTGAACATGACTTTCTGATTCTTAAGGTACTAACTTCAAGTATACAACCTAATCGCGTAGTAATAAAAGATATTAATCCCACAGATACTCGATTATCAACCTAGTGTTATCGGGGTGTTACTATGTTTAGCTAAGGCAGATGATGTTTTAGTTTAAAGGAATGGCAAATTAAGAATTTTAATTAAATTAAGTTACGATAAAATATCGGTACGTGATTAATATGCCTTCATGAATTTAAAAAATGGTCGGCTTATAAAGGTTTATCAAATTATCTTTCTGTAGAAAATGTTGGTTTAAAAGTTGTCAACTCACACTCTCGTGGTCTTGCCTATTACTATACCCCTAAGTCAGATTAAGTGCTCTCGCTGTATCAATTCAAGTTAAAAGTACTTTTTCAAAACCTATAGATTCTAATTAGTTTTAAAGCGCTTCCGCTGTATTTAAAACTAATGTTCGATTTCAGCTAACTAGTTAAAACCTCACACTCTCGTGGTCTTAATTCAAAACTTTTTACCTTTTTATTTTCGTAACAAAATCTGATTTTAAATTAAGAAATCGAAACCATAAAATAAGTTGTGTTTTTGATTTTAGCCTAGATCTATTGAATTCATTCCGTTCAACTAATTACATACTGAATAAAGTGTTTTAGCCAGATATCTTAATTAAAATAGACACTAATAAATAGAAATAATAAACAATATAAAGAATGGTGAATATAAAATAAAGGCAATTTTATTAATCTGAAAATAAACCTGGACTAAAGTACGGGAAAACGGTACAATCTTTGCGTAATAAATTCTTGTGGAAAAGTAAAAATAAGAATGGAAGTGGCTTGAAACAATATAAATTGCAATATCCTCCAGATGTAGGAAGCTATTACTATGGTTCGGTAAAGGTACAAAAATAGTAAACTAATGCAAAAAAATAAACTTGGACAAAGATCTGAATTGTGAAAATAAATTGGGCTCCGGTGGTGAAAACGACAGAGAATTAGGATTAGGTCGAAGCTCCCTTTGTAAATCAAATTGGCTTCTATTTATAGTCTTCATGTACGAATGTGTTGTTGAGAAAATGCAGGAAAAATATTGTTGGGCTTTGATATGGTTGCTTGACTGCTACTGAGTTGAATTAGCAAATTACGTAACGACATGCTTCATAATTGGACTAAATAGTGCGTTTTAAATTTCTAAGTAAATGACATGTGACAGACGTCATGGCTTTCAGATGGTCATCCCAAAGTTGCAATGTGTGACGGTCGTCTTAGCCTTGTGACGGTCGTCTGGAAATTAAAATACAGAAACCTCTATTTTCTGTCATCTCTCACATTTCTTCTGATAAATATTTCATTTCTTCCTCATTTTAGCTCCTTTCTTCTACAAGTCACATAAATCATAATACCTGCATAACATACACATACCTCGCATAAAATCATTCAAATTACAAAAAATAATAACTTAATTAATCGGAAATCAGGCTAAATAATCGATATAAAATAGTGTTATCACGTAACAAGGAGGCTATTACGTGTATGGTATGGCTTTACGTGGGTGATATGCTTAAAGAAGCTTACCAATACGCATATGAGGAGGTGTTATGCGTAATAGGCCTTTATGAGGGAACTTCTGAAGGAAACGTCTCTTCCCATACACGTAAGAGTGAGGCAATACGCGTATGTGGCCCAGCAGGAGAGGGCATCACATGTTTGGTACGCAAGGATGATGGGCGAGCGAGCTGGGAAATACACGCATGACCCTAGGCAGTACACGTATGACCATCGTGCATGCAAAATTTCACCGTTTTTGTTATTTCTTTCTCAATTTCGCGTATGATGCGGTTTATTTTGGTCTGAGAGGTTGGGATAGATATCAGAACTTAATGAATCTAGAAATAGTAGTGAAATTAAGTAAAATTGGAATTTAGGTTGATTAATTAGATAATTTGATAATTAATGTTGTGTGAGTTATTTTCCCTTGATTGTGTGTGTTGTTGAATGTATTGGACATGTGTGGTAATATTATGGTGTATTACGGTGAGTGTGTATCTCATGTGTGATCAGTAGGATTGTGGAGATGTATAATTGTTATTATACATGTGTTGTATGAATATTTATTGACATGCATTCATGATGTGTCGGGTGGAGATGAATCATTTCTCAATGGGAGCGTATGTGATTCAGCTTAACTTCAATATGGAGTGTAGTGGAGATAAATCATTGCCAAGTGGGGTGTATGTGATTTATTCATATTCTATTATGAATCGGGTTCGATTGAATGAACCATGTGGTGTATTGGTATTATATGCATTGTGTCAGTTGTTGAGTCACATTGCATTAGTATATGTTTGATAAGGTATGATTGAGTGTGACCAGTGTGTTGTGATGATGTATTGGCTATGTGTGATTGTGTGATTACTACTTTTAACATGTATTATACACCGTTAATTATTGAATTTAGTTCTCACCCATTCGTTGTTTGTTGTGTTTGTGTTTCTCGAGAAGTACACATAATCTAAGTACTTGAGTGTGCATGGAATGCATGTCTCCTGATCGAGTCTTAAGATCCACTCTGATACGTAACACGGGATTTTGGGGGTTTTCGTTATTTGTTATTATTTATTTGTTTTGTTACATATCATTCCTTATTTCTAAATATTGTGGACAACGAGTTTATGTGGATTTTTGATGTTGTTGGAAAATTGTCGTGATTTGAATAAAACATTTATTTACGATGTTTTAATTCATTTATGAGAAAAGAAGTTTCGTTGTTGGTTTTATGATGTGACATTCCTGTATATGGTTTTAAAAACTCTGGTTATATGAATTATTAAATATTTTTCATAAATGGGAAAGTGGTCTATTACAATTGGTGAGCGAGCAGGTTGGTCCAACCGGCCAGATGTCGTAGTAGAGTTTGTCCTTAGAATAAGGGTAATCTTGTATGTTCTGACCGTATGTTGATTATTGAACAATATGGCAAGAAGGAATGAAGATGCTCTTGTTGTTGCTATGCAAGCTATGGCACAGGCAATGGAGAATACCAATAAGAATGCTAGGGATATGTAGTTCCATAACTTAGAGCAATTCCTGAGCAATAGCCCACCTACATATGAGGGAGGTATTCTTGATCTTGAGACAGCATAAATGGCTGAAGGTTATTGAGAAAATATTCAGGACAATGGGATGCAATGAGGCTCAGATGGTACAATTTGGCACTCATATCTTGGAGGGCAAAGCTGAAGTTACTTGGGCAGTGTTTCGGGCTGATTTTTTGAGAAGTATTTTCCGAAGGATATTCGCAGTGCAAGAGAGGTTAAGTTCCTAAAGCTGAAATAGGGTGGTATGATTGTTGCTGAATATGTTGCTCGATTTGATGAGTTGGTACAATATTGTGCTTATTACAATACTGAAGAGGCTATGACTTCAAAATGCTTAAAGTTTGAGAACAGGTTGCGTTTCGAGATCAAACAGGGCATTTCTTGTCAGAAGATAAGAAATTATCGAGAACTAGTAAGAAGAAGCCAGATTTATGATAATGATAATAGGTCCCATATTTCTCATTAAAACATTGTGAGAGACCGGAAGGGTAAGTAGAGGTTTGGAGGTATGCCTTATAGTGCTCCAGCTGATAAGGGAAAATAGAAAGATGTTGTGGGAAATAAGGCAAGTGGTGGAGGGATAGCTCCCAATCCTACCAAGTGCTTCAGATGTGGTGCCACGAGTCACCATACTAATGATTGTCCGAATGAGGTGATGAAGTGCTTCAAGTGTGGACGACCAGGTCATGTTCTGGAAAATTGTAGGGCCACTATGCCTACCTGTTATAACTGTGGAGAAAAGGGTCATATCAACACACACTGTGAGAAGCCAAAGAAGTCTCGGGCTACTGGGAAAGTTTTTACATTTGTGGGAACCCAATCCACCATTGAAGAGCATTCCATCAAGGTACTTGTTTTATTAATGACATTCTTTTGATTGCTATTATTGACACAGGTGCAACCTAATCATTCATTTATGTTAATTGTGTGAAGAAATTAGGAATTGTGTCGTCTACTTTAGATCGGAGGATGACAATTGAAACTCCATTTATTGGTTCTCTGGTTACTTCTCTAGCATGTTTGAAGTGTCCATTGACTATTTTCTGTCGATATTTTGGAGTGGACTTGATTTGTATGCCACTCAGTAATCTAGATATTATTTTAGGGATGAACTGGTTGGAATTCAACCGGGTGTATATTGATTGTTTTAGAAGACATTGTTGTTTCTTACTCCTAGAGAGGAAGCCTTGGCGGATTCTTTATCTACCGAGGAGTTGAGGACATTGTTAGAGGATGAAGCAAATATGTTTGTGGTTTTTTCCTTGTTGTCTGTTGAAAGTAAGACATCAGTTAATGAGTTAACATGATGAATGAATTTCCTGAAGTGTTTCTTGATGATATTACAGAATTACCTCCGACAATGGAAGTTGAATTTCCTATTGATCTTATTCCTGGTACTAGACCAATATCTATGGCACCATATAGGATGTCTATATCAAAGTTGGTAGAATTGAAATCTCATATTGGAGACTTGTTTGATAAGAAGTTTATTAGGCTGAGTGTATCGCCGTGGGGAGTTCAAGTGTTGTTAGTGAAAAATAAGGATGGTAGTATATGTATGTGCAGTAATTACCGTTAGTTGAATAAAGTGACCATCAAGAATAAGTATCCACTTCCGAGGATTGATGACTTAATGGATCAGCTTGTTGGGGCTCGCGTTTTCAGTAAAATTGATTTGAGATCAGGTTACCATCATATTTGAGTGAAAGAAGATGATATTCGGAAAATTGTGTTTAGGACTCGCAATGGACATTACGAATATGCAGTGATACCTTTTAGAGTCTCTAATGCGCCGGGTGTGTTTATGGAATACATGAACCATATCTTTCATTATTATCTAGATTAGTTTATTATGGTGTTTATAGATGACATATTGATTTATTCCAAGTCCGAAGAGGGTCATACATAACACTTGAGAATTGTGTTGCAGGTGTTGAAAGATAATAAATTGTTTGCAAAGTTCTCGAAGTGTGAATTTTGGTTGAAGATTGTGAGTTCCTTCAGACATGTTATTTATGGTGATGGTATAATAGTGGATCCATCTAAAGTAAGTGTAGTGCTTCAGTGGGAACCTCTGAAGACAGTAACGAAAATTAGAAGCTTTTTGGGTTTGGCAGGTTATTACAGAAGGTTTATTGAAGGGTTCTCTAATTTGGCATTGTCGTTGACTTAGTTGACTGGAAAGAGTCAAGCTTTTGTTTGGGATGTAGAGGGTGAGGAAAGTTTTGAAGAGTTGAAAAAGAAATTGACTACAACACCAGTATTGATTTTACCAAGCCCAAGTGAACCTTTTGTTATTTATTGTGATGCGTCTAAGATGGGATTAGGCAGAGTGTTAATGCAAGATAGTAAGGTGGTGGCATATGCGTCAAGGCAATTGAGGCACATTGAAGGAATTATCCTACTCATGATCTTGAATTAGCTGTAGTGGTCTTTGTATTAAAGATTTGGAGGCATTATTTGTATGGGTCGAGGTTTGAAGTATTTAGCAATCACAAAAGTCTAAAGTATTTATTTGGTCACAAGGAATTGAATATGAGGCAAAGAAGATGGTTATAGTTCTTGAAGGATTATTATTTTAATTTGAGTTATCATCTAGGAAAAGCTAATGTTGTAGCATATGTTCTGAGTCGGAAGAAAATTCACATGTCGGCACTAATGGTGAAAGATATGGAGTTAGTTGAATAATTTAGAGATTTGAGAATGGTTTGTGAAACAATTTCGGGGAGTGTTAGGTTGGGCATGTTGAAGGTGAATAATGACCTCATTAACGTAATAAAAAAAATCAGAGAATTGATGTGAAGCTAGTGGACTTGATGCCCGCAGGAGAAGATGATCGTGATAGTGATTTTAAAGTGGATAATATTGGTGTGTTAAGATTCTGGGGCATAATTTGTGTGTCGGATAATGTTGAATTGAGGAAAGAAATTTTGGAAGAGAGTCACTGGAGTAGATTGAGTATTCACCCTGGAGCTACGAAAATGTATAAAGACTTGAAGAAATTATTTTGGTAGTTCGGTATGAAAAGAGACATAGCTCAATTTGTTTATGCTTGTTTGACGTATCAAAAGTTAAAAGTGGAGCATCAGAAACCTTTGGGGTTAATGCAATTGTTGGAGATTCCGGAATGGAAATGGGACAGTATTACTATGGACTTTGTTGCTAATTTACCGAATACAGCGAGAGGCTTTGATGTTATCCGGGTAGTTGTGGATCGGCTTACAAAATCCGCATATTTTATACCAATTAATGTAAGTTTTATGTTGACAAAGCTGACAGAGACTTATATCAGAATAATTGTACAGTTACATGGTGTTCCGTCGAGTATAGTGTCAGATAGAGAACCGAGGTTTACTTCAGAATTTTGGAAGATATTGCAAGAAGGTTTGGGATCTAAACTGAAATTGATTCGGCTTTTCATCCGCAGATGGGCGATCAGGCAGAGAGGACCATTCAGTCGTTAGAGGATTTGTTGAGAACATGTGTGTTGGAACAAGGTAGGTGTGTGGGATACTCATTTTCCATTGATTGAGTTCACGTATAATAATAGTTACCATTCTAGTATTGGAATGCCACCTTTCGAAGCTTTATATGGTATGAAGTGTAAGGGACCTCTGTGTTGGTATTAGACAGGTGAGAATGTCGTGCTAGGGCCTGAAATTGTGCAACATACTACTAATATAATTCAGATGATCATGAGAAGATGAAAGCGTCTTAGAGTAGACAGAAGAGTTATCATGATAATCGGAGGAAAGAATTAGAATTCAGTGAAGGTGACCACGTGTTTCTGAGAGTCAACCCGATGACAAGTGTTGTACCCTAAAATTTTCCCTCCCACATTCAAGATCATATACTTCAAGAGGTCTCTTAATAGTCACAATATTCTCAATTGGTCACAAGGATTGAAGGTTTCACCAGACAAAGCCTCCTCCTGAATAATGGATCTTAGAACTAGGGTTTTGAGTTTCCCCAAGAAAAGTGGACTTCCAAAGCCTCAAGTGGACTTCATAACATCCCATATACCTAATCCTCATGAAAAGTTTCAAATCTTTCCTAATAAGTTTGGCCAATCAGATGCTCAGATATCCAAAAATCAATTAACTTGGTCAAAAAGTCAACTGAGGTTAATTGTGGTCAACTCAAAGTCAAACTCCAAGATTTTTGGTCAACATCAATATTATGAGGTGAAATTCATCATTTTATAAAGGGTTGATCATGATTCATCAAGGAAACCTCAGAATCATCAAGAATCAAGAATTTCTAAATTAGGGTTTTCATAGGAAAACTCAACTGAACTTTGAATAGCCATAACTTTCAAATAATTCATCAAGAATTTCCCATACAAATATCATTTTAAAGGAAATTCAATTCTCTACAACTTTGTGTCTCACAGGCCAAGTCCAAAAATGCTTCATTTGGAAGGTATGAGCCAAAACATTATAGGTCTTTTTGAAAGTCAACAAAAAGTCAACTTTTTCCAAAGCTCATAATTTGAAAATGGTAAATGATATGGATATGGGACCAAAATGGTTGATTAGAGGACACTCTAAGATATCTAAAAAGTCCAAGAACACCTTTGTAAACACCCCAAATTTGCCCTCACCCATTCACACCATGGCTTATGGTCATCTCATATGCATAAACACAATCATATCATCTCACATCTCATTTTTGATTCACTGGATAGTTTCTAAGGCATCTGCACCTAGGGTTTGTGATCTGAGCAATCCCAAAGCATCTTGAGCCATTCCAAAGGCAACCAATCAACTCAAAGTGGTCCATGTGTGTTCTTATATCATATTCCATCTTCTCAAAGTCAAAAATGCAGAAGAATCACAAGAACTAGGGTTTGAGTGGATGCAGAGCCAGGTTTGACTGCACAGTTGACTGAAAATTAGGGTTTTGGTTTCAGAGGCCATAACTCCAAATTTTTTTGTCATTCTTGTTTCCATTGATCTCTATATGGTATAGGGAGTATGCATATCAATTTTCATGAAGAAATTCCATGGGGAAGTCATCTGATCAAGGGTTGACTTTTCAGACAAGTCAGTGCAAAATCAGGGCATCTGAGGCCCCCAATGACCCAACCAATGGGTGATCTTCATCATTTTGAGTGTATATGATCTTTATTTGATCATGGAAGAAGGTTGAAGTTCATAGAAATCAAGAATTTAGGGTTTTTTGCAAAGGTTGACTTTTTGGGCATAGTTGACTTTTCAAGAATGCATCATTTTAGGTCAATTTTCAAGCTTTGATTCTTGGTCCAAAAAGGCTTCAAATGGAAAAACTTTGGTCATGAAAGTTGTAGATCCCATCTTTCACTTTTCAAAAAGTACAAGAACATGATCAAACTCTTCTTGGATCAAAAGTTATGGCAATGCAAAGTTGGCTAAAATCATTAATTTTCAAGGCATGCCCTAAGTGAGAACTTTGCAAAATCTTGGACAAATGCATTATGTGACTTCTAATTCCTCTCAAACCAGCACACAAACATTCTCTAAGTCCCAAAAATCAGATTTGAACCAAAGATCACATGTGCTTAGTTCATGTAACAAGGCATTTTTCATGAAAATCCATAAAGTAACCAAGTTGCAAAACTCATGATCATGCTTCACCAACTTGCTGCATTGGTCCTTGAATCAAGCCAGCCTCACACACTCACCATGCTGCGCCAGCCCTAGCCCTTGTACTTGCCTAGTATCAAGCCCATGCTTCTCTTACAAGATTTTTGACTTTTGGCAAAAAGCAAACTTACCAATCACAAAAGCACAAGTCACATCATCCAGCCAATCAGATTTGTTTATGTTATCAATTTGCAAGCTAGCCATAAGGAGAAGCAAGGCTGAAACCATCACACTACACACATTCACAAAAACCTTCCACTTTGCAACTTGCTTCGAATCTCTTAACACAGCCACCAAGCACAAAAACTTCCTTCATCATCCAACTCAACACACTTCATAGGCCACCCAGCACCAAGAACACAAGCCTGAAACAGCCTGAACACTCCATAACCATTCTTCACCTCAGCCTGCATTTTCTATCGAATCTCTCTCCACAAGCCACAAACAACCAAACAAACCTTGCAAAGCTTCTCCATACATCATTTGGACCTCAAACAATCACTCACCATGGCCTGAAACCTCCAGGAACACCATTGCCATTTTTGATCAAGCTGAAGCAGTTCCTTTCGAATCTCATTATCCAGCCAACTTAAACTCCATTTGAGCATTAAAACATCTTCTGGGGATCAAGTGGAGTGGATTGCACAAGGAGAGGTGGCCAGAAAGTTCCTAAACTGAAAGCTTCGAATCTCAGGTAGCTTGAAATTTATTTTTCCAGAAGTGATTTTTCTTGTTACAAACTTGTTCTTCATGTCTTGCTGATCATTCTGGTACCTTTGGTTTTGAAAATGGTTGTGATTTGAGCATTTAATTTATTTCTGAAGCTTGCGTGACCTAAAACTTTTTCTCTTCGATTCAGTTGATTTAGGAAACATAAATGTGTTTTGAGAGAGGGGTTTGGTTCGTGAGGATGTGAGGATCATTCCCATGGCTTTAGATTTCATTTTAGTAACCTAGGGAAGGATTTGAAAGTTTTCAGGGGAGAAGGTCACCGGAGAAGACGACCGGAGCTCGTCTCCGGTGACCTGAAAGTGATTAGTCATTAATTTAGGGTTAGGGCAAAGTTTGAATTTGGGCCCTTGGATCTGGCTTCCCGCGCGCATATGAGTGGTTCAGATCATGTCATTAAGTTTTAATTTTGGATTATTATTTAATTAATCAGGTTTAAGTTAGTTTGAATTATGACCATCAGATCACGCGCCAAGTCAATGCATTCTTTCCCAGATTCAATCCTGGCCATCCCTTGCGTTTACTTTTTATTTTATTTAATTTTAATTCATTTCTTTTTCATTTGTTTTGCATAATTATTTTAAAATAGCAAAAAAATCTTAAAAATTATTAAACTTTTTCCTTAAGGTTTTATTAATTTTTATGACACAAAAATATTTTTATTTTATTTTTTATCATTAAAAAAGTATTTTTAAATATTTAAAAGATTATTTTTAATTGATTAATGAGAATTAATTAATTAAAAATACTTTTAGGTATTTAAAAATTACAAAAAAATTCATGAAATGTTCTAAGACATTTAGAAACATTGTCTAACCTTCAAACCAAATTTCTTTTTTGATCTTGATGCATTTTAAGAATTTTTCATTGAATTAAATCATTTTTTATGCATTATTTTGATCACATGTTTGAAAATTCATTTCTGCCTTTTGGAGAAGGTTGAGACATTGATTCTTCTTGCATTGTTTTGTGTTTAGCATGTATTTTCAAGGATAAAAAGGCCATGAATTGTTCTTGCATTTTCTAATTGATTGGCATTTGTTTTGTTAAGAACCCTAAAAAACCCTAATAACTTAGAAAATTCATAACTTGAGTTTGGTTGAGAGTTGAGAGCTCCCCTTTGGGCAGTGGTTCATCATAGGCCTAGGGTTTTCTTTGGGTGCCATTTTCCATTTTTTATCATGAGGTTTGCTTCTGTTTTTGGTTTGTGTTTGATGTTTGATCCATGAACCCTAATTTGGGCTTTCATTTGCATCCCTCTTGCATTTCCTTGCATAACATGACTTGTCTTTGCATTTTGTGCATGCTTATGATTCATTTGACATCTTAAGACATGTAGAAAGCATCATTGATCATTGCATTGCATATTTGCCATGTCATCTGTCTTGTATGATTCATAACTTTTCATACTTGTTCATGCTCCTTAGCTTGCATCATTTGCATTCATGATCTTGTATGAACATCCCCATTGTCTTGCCTCATGTTTGCAGCACCTCATAACATCATAATCATCATCAACATGCTTCTGGTTTTGCTAAGCATCATACCATTTCATCTCACCTTGCATTGCGTTGCATTTCTTTCTAACATTTCAGGTGGTAAGTAACTTGGGAAGTGAATTTGCCTTCACTTCTCATGCCTTTTCTTTTCATCTCTCTTGCATCCATTGCTGCATTTTTATATGTGTTTAAGATTGAGCTTGCTCATTCTTGTTCCTCCCACTTTCTTTCTTCAAGTGACTTGACTTCTTGAATGAAGCAAGTCACTTTGCTTCTCTTGATCTTATTCATCTGCTTCCTGGTGGCTCCTTTGAAGATTGTTCTTGAAAACCTCACAAACCTTAGGATCAACCAAGCATGATAATGAATTAGGGTTTTGATTAGTCTCCCCTCATAGTTTTACCTTTTTGTCTCTCTTTGAGTCTTCTCTTCTCATCTCATAATCAGGGACTAAACCCTAAAGGCTTTAAGACTTTGTGCTTAGGGTTATGCCTGCATCCTTCTCTTAGGATGGAGTGTATAACTTTAATCCTAAGTCTTGAACCCTTGAGGTGTTTAAATCTATTAATCAATTCATCTAATAATCATCAAGACATCACTTGTAACTTGGGCCTTGCATTAGGGTTCTAATTCTTCCATAAGTGGTTAAGAAGGACTAACCCTAGTGTTAATGGACAAGTCCCCCTCAAGTTGTCTTACAAATCATAAAAAACACTTCATCATCATACCATTAAATAAAATCCACTTAATAAAGGCTTTGTTTTGTCATGAGTTTAATCCCTAATCATGGATTAAGTTGAGGAGCTTTCCTCAGCTTAAACATTCTCATCTATTATCCTTCTTTTAGGATGGTGTAATGAGTCTGTTTAATCCCTGATTATGGCTTAACCTCATTACTTAACACTAAACAAAAACACCAAAAACATCTAAATAATCACAAGTAGGTTAATGATCTTAACCCTACATCAAAGGTGATTAAGTGTGAGAATCTGACTTCACACTTAAGGTATTCTCATTACCCCTAATCAGAGGGAAGATGTGATGAGTTTACTAAATCCATTGGTTTAGGCTTAAGCTCATTAACTTTTGACAAACTTTCAAAAGCAATAAAAGACTGAAAACTCAAAAACAAACAATAATCGTCTCCTTCGGGATTCTTTTCTCATCATCTTCACTCACAACCGAGAACTTGCTTCTTCCGTCTAATGCAAGACAGTTTGCATCTGTGCCAGACAGATCATACACTTGAGCATAGACAAGTAAGCAGTTCATCAGTCAATTCACCTTTCAGTCTCTTTGGGTCGAACTACGGTGTTCTGACTTCCTCATTGCACGAGAGGATACGTAGGCATAACTTAACAGTTATCGAACAAAAGTCTATGTATATTCCCCCTCCTTCCAGCATTATTCTTTGAGCCTCATTATCATGAGCATCTCATCTTTGTTCCTACACTGACACTGTATATACTACACTTCACTTCTTTTACACTGACACCTGTACATCTTTTCCAGCTATTTTACACACAAATTGCACTGACACTACCCCTTTAAAACACAAATCTTTTAAGCGTGGATCCCGTCGAGTACGACGGACAATCTGGGTGCTAATACCTTCCCAGGTTGTAACCAACCCCCTTTCTCAGTCTCTCTGGTTCGCAAACCGTCTTATCCGTATCTTTCTAGGTCTATGCAGCATTGCCTTTCCTCCGGGATAAAAATGCCTAGCTGGCGACTCTATTCATCTCCAGTGAGTTCACGGCTGTGTGTTCTCACTGTTCCCTCTCGCCGACCGTTCGCGCTTGTACCGGGATGCAAATCTTCGGGAGCGACAGCTTGGCGACTCTGCTGGGGACCCTTATACTGCAACCAGGGCTTCTGGTTCTTTTTGTGGGTTCCTCCTAGCGCTTGTTTGATTTGTGTTTACTGGGGTGTTATGTGCTTGTCTGTGCTTGTATATCTGTTTTGTTTATTGCTTTATGTACAGTTGCTTTACTGCTTTCTTTATTGCATTTATATATATCATACTATCATTATTGCTGGCTGGATCTGGTTTCTTGTTTTGGTGGGTGGGTGTTTCATTGAGAGTTAAGGTCTTATACCTGGGACCTGAGTGACACCTAGGCTAGAGTGAATCATATTCTTTCCCATTCCATTTCGGTCTGGTGCGGGAATATGAAACACGGTTCAGATATGGGTTTCTTCTTGAGAACTCTGTGTTGCGGATTTCCTGCAATGCTAGGGCTATCTGGGAAGCCTGCTAAGTCTGGATGACCTTTTAGTATTGACCTTCAGAAACTGAGGTGAATTAGAGGAGGAATTGTTATGGTTATTGTAAACACTGTACCTCCGGGTTAGAAGTGTTTACACTTCTCATAACTGATCCAAGTCTGAGGATCCTTGTTCTAGATCATCACCTGTGAGGGGGTTGGGCTGTTTACAGGTTTGCAGGTACCTTGACCTCAGAATACCCTGTTACTTTGACTTTGTTAAGAATACTCCATGTTGGACAGTTCTTGTGATTCTAAAACCCTGGACATGTGGCTCTTTATTTGAGTCCCCCACCTTGGTTACTGGATTTTTAGACCTCCATCTGGAATTCTTGAACACACATGGATCTATACCAAGGCAGTTAATCAGATCCAGCTCAGTCACAAACCCTTGCATATCATTTGCATACATACTCATTGCATCATATTAACATTTGCTTATTTGTGTTTCAGGGTATCCACCTTCATCCCTGGTTTTGGTTTTGACCCCATCTGCAGTTTTGACCTATCTCCACCAGCACTTGCATCAGTTTGTCAGCCATATACTTCAGTTACTTGCACTAGCCAGCCAGTGGCCCACTCCTCAGCATCTTCATCAGCACTTATCCTACTCAGTCCTCAGCATCATGGCTCCAAAGAAAAGCAACATCACTTATCATTTCTTCCAACCAGACTTATCAGACATCAGGAGGATCCAAACCCTGATCACTCCAGATCACATACCCTTGTTCAGGGAGAGTTATGGAGATATACTGGACATGGTTATGGATCTGGACCCATCTCAGAGGAGCCTCATCCACACCTGCATTCAGTTCTATGACCCCCCATTGAGATGTTTCACCTTTCAAGACTTTCAGTTGGGGCCCCTATTAGAAGAATACTCATCTTTGATTGGTTTACCTATCAATAAGGAAATCCCTTTCAACCCTGAAATGGTCTTTCCCAGCAATGGAGAGATAGAAAAAGCTTTGCACCTGGAGCCTGTTTTGATTGAACAGCATATGACCTCTAAAGCTGGGATCCCTGGATTTCATCTGGACTTCCTGATTTCTCAAGCTAGTCTGAAGGCCTCTTTGGGGGAGTGGAAAGCTGTTTGTGCTCTGTTGGCCTTAAGTGTATATGGAATTGTGTTGTTTGCAGATGAGCCTCGATTCATTAGCAAGAATGCAATCCATTTGTTCATCCTGAAGAACCCAGTGCCAACTTTATTGGGTGATCTTTATTACTCAGTACATCAGAAGAATGAGAAGCAGAGGGGGAGGTTAGTAAGGTGTTGTGCTCCATTATTCCATGCTTGGCTTCTCAGGCATCTACCCAGGACAGATGCATTTCTAAATCCTCATCAGCAAAGCAACTGGGCTAAGAGGCTCACTACTCTCACTTCAGCAGATATCAGATGGTGTACTCAGAGCACCAAAGGCAGAGATATGATCACCAGCTGTGGGCACTTTCCCAATGTGCCTTTGATAGGGGTCAAGGGAAGTATCAATTACAACCCTCTGCTGTTCAGAAGGCAATTAGGCTATGCACTGGTTCATACTCCTAGGGAACAAGACTTGGTTGAGACCCTCTACTGTGAGAACAAGATTAGTTTGGCTGCTGTTAGGCAGACTGCTTGGGCCTGGGATCATGTTCAAACCAAGGGAATCACTATTCTGGGGAAGTGCAATAATGTGGCATCAGTCCAATATTATGAGTGGTCCCATGCTAGGGCCCAATTCTCTGGAATGCCCTTTACCATAGAAGACATGCCTGAGTCATCTTCAGCACCACCCCCTGCCACTATCAGTTTGGAGGAGTTTGAAAGCTTGAAGGAAAGGAATGAGAAGTTAACCCAAGCCTTGCAGAAGACCCTCAGGGAGAGGAGTGAAGGTGTGAGGGAGATTGAGAGATTGGAGAAATTGAGAGTGGAACACTTGACTAAGATTGAGAAGTCTGGAGATTATATCAACAAGTCTAAAGCTGGTGAACAGATTCTGAAGAATGCTTGTAAAGAAGCCCAGTTCCAAAGAGCAAGAACAGACTTGTATTTGAAAGAGAGTCAGGCCAGGTGGGTCCGGATCACTGAGGCCCGTACTCTAGAAGACAAGAGAGTTCAGGACAAGATGGGGCAGATGGAAAAGGCCCTGGCAGCAGCCCAGGAGGAAATATCAGAGCTGAAAATCAAAGCAGGGGTGAAGAGGTCTAAGGACCAAAGTCAGAACAAGAAGTTGACTGCAGCTGTTGCAACAAGAAACCTTCTCATCAGAAATCTTACGGAGCATCCGGCTGATCCTGTGACCGAAGCACTTCTCAAGGAAGTTCGTGAGGATGAGTTTGGCCTTGGAGTTTGATCATTTGCTTGTTGTTATTCCTATTCCATGTACTTTTGTTTTTGTGATGTATTTTGACCCCTTTGAGGGTTTGTGTTGTAAAATGAACAAGTTGTATTATTTCACCCTTTTGTAATATATCTGTGTTGGTTTCTATCTGGGTTCACATCAAAAGCAACTTCAACAGCAGCATCTTCAAGGGTCTGGAAGGGTCAAAACTGAAGGCCAAACCGGATACCTTGAGAACAAATAAGCATAACTGCATTGCATGCTAACCCTTGTGTTTGTTTTGTAGGTTTTTGTTTTGTTGTTGCTAACCTCTGTTGTGATGTTCAGGAATTATTGCTCGCCGCCGGGTATTTCCTCTCAACAGGCCTCACAGGTACCCAACTAGAAACAACCTTCCGGGAATTCAGATGGATCAGATGCAACAGGACCTTACGGAGGTCAGAAACCAGATGGCCAACGAAAGGTTGGAGATGAGAACTCAGATAACACAGTTCATGGAAGTGATGAACAATTTAGCTCAAAGCCAGGAGAGGCTCAGAACTTTGGTAGAAGGGAGGAATCAAGAGGAGCCCCATGTGGGGACTGCTGGCACAAGTAACAACGAGAGGGTCCAACCTCATGTCAATCCCCCAGTTTTTGGACCCCATCTCCATCCAGAGGCCAACATCCCAGTCAACATTGAAGGGACAGCCACAGCAGCCAGAGTACTTCAAGAAGATCCTCAGGAGGACCAGTATACAGTGATGGGTTCCGGAGAGGAAACTTATGATAGACGATTGGAAGAAATAGCTGAGAAGTTGAGGTCCTTAGAATCTCAAAATTCTTTGGGTTTCGACGTTATGGACATGGGTTTGGTAGAAGGGGTCAGGATTCCCCATAAGTTCAAGCCTCCTTGTTTCGAAAAGTATAATGGGACTTCATGCCCCCGGACTCATTTGCAATCATTTCTGGGAAGGCTGAAGGCCTATACAATGGATGAGAAATTGTGGATGTTCTATTTCGAAGATAGCTTGACTGGAGCATCAAGGGAATGGTATTCCCATCTGACAAGAGCAACTATAAGATGCTGGAAGGACCTGGCAGAAGCCTTCATCAGACAGTATCAGTATAATCTAGACATGGCACCCAACAGGACCCTCCTAATGGGAATGTCACAGTCTTCGAGGGAGAGTTTCCGAGAGTATGCTCAAAGATGGAGACAGCTTGCTGCTGCTGTCCAGCCACCAATGTCTGAGAGAGAAATGGCAGACATGTTTATGAACACTCTTCAGGGAACGTATATTGACAGGTTAGCTGCTTTCTCTTCCACCAGCTTCGCAGATGTTGTCATAGCTGGGGAGAGAATTGAAAGCCTGTTAAAAATGGGTAAGATCTCAGACAACGGTGCAAGCTCGTCCAGTAGTACAAGAAAGCCTTTTGCAAGCCCGAGAAGAACTGGCGAGACCAATGCCATTCACACCAACAGGGGTAGGCCCCAATATGTTCAGAGGTCAATAGCAGCAGTCACCATTCCTGCTCCAGCTCATCCTCAGCCAGTCTATCAACCTCCTCAACAAAATTTCCAACAACAACCTCAGTATCAGCAGAATCAGTACCCTCCAAGAAACTTCAACAGTAACAACAACAACAACAATCAACAGAGGCCATTCCAACAAAGGCCATCCCAAGCTAACAGAGTGATCAACCCGATCCCAATGCCGTATGCTGCCTTGCTGCCACAACTTCTGAAACTCAACCTAGTTGAGCTAAGAACGTTGGCACCTCCGGATCCCAACAGTCTACCAAGAAACTATGACTCTAATGCTAGGTGTGCTTTTCACTCGAACGCACCTGGTCACAGTACAGAAAAATGCAGAGCTCTGCATATGAAGGTACAAGACTTGGTAGACTCCAAGGCTCTGAATTTTGCACCTCCGCCCAATGTCAGTAAAAACCCAATGCCAAACCATGGTGGTCCTCGAATTAATGCTATTGAAGAAGATCAACTGTCTTATTTGATAACTAGTGTGGATCAGATCAGGACACCATTGGTAGAAATCAAAGCTCAACTTCGAGAAAACCAAATATTTCCGGGGTGTGAACTAGGGTGTCCCTATTGCAATATTTCATGGAATGGGTGCGAGGACCTGAGTAATGGCATTGACAGCCTTATTCAGAGTGGTTTGCTACAGATCACTACATCATTTCCGACAAATCCGGCAACTTCATCAACAACGGTTTCAGAACCTCCTACAACTACAGCAACTATTGTTCCCGACAATTCATCAGCACCATCAGCAAGTACTTCATCTGTCCTCCCAAATGATCAGTTTTCAACAGTTTCTCCTGCTACAACTTCAGCTTCATTCCATTTCGACTCTCCATCAACAACAACAACAGTCCTTCCAACAGAACCTCCTACAACACCAGCAATCAATCATGAAGATGTCTCCACTGTTACCATATTCTACGATCCTGAAAATAATTCCGCTTACCATTCAGAAGGTGTTGCTCCCACCAGAGCACCAGTTACAATCTTTTATGATCCACAAACAATTACAGTCCCTTCAGCAGCAGCAATCAGTCCAGTCACTGTCACGGTGCCTGGACCAGTACCATATGAAAGCAATAGGGCTATCCCTTGGCACTATGGCTCTGACTTGTATTGCGAAGGAAAAAGAATCACTCTGGAAACATCAACACCTGCACCACAAGTAGATAATGTGGGGGGAGGCGGAGGCTTCACTCGAAGCGGACGTCTCTTTGCTTCACAAGTTCAAAGACCTACTGCCGAAGCAGAAGCTGCTGCCAAGGCAAAAGGAAAAGGCCCGGTGCAGGAAGATCTAGCTGCCAAAGAAGCCCTGAAAACTCCATTTGATCAGGAAGTTGATGAGTTTATGCGAATCATCAAAAAGAGTGATTACAAAATTGTGGATCAACTTCACCAGACGCCATCCAAAATCTCCATCCTCTCGCTGCTTATGTGCTCCGAAGCCCATCGGAATGCACTACTTAAAGTCCTGCACGCAGCTTACGTGCCTGAGGAGATTACTGTCAACCAATTGGAAACCGTGGTTGGAAACGTTACTGCTAGCAATGGGCTAGGGTTTACCAATTCTGACCTGACAGTGGATGGCCGCAATCACAACAAAGCCTTGCACATAACCGTGGAATGCAAAGGAGCTGTCCTTTCTCATGTGCTGGTGGACACAGGTTCTTCCCTGAATGTCTTACCAAAGAAGGCTCTGGTGAAGCTTGAATATGATGGATTGGCATTGAGGCCCAGCAACCTGGTAGTAAGAGCCTTTGATGGTTCGAAGAGATCGGTTCTGGGAGAGATCGAGCTGCCTGTGACAATTGGCCCACAGACCTTTAAAACTATCTTTTATGTGATGGACATTCAGCCCGCCTACAGCTGTTTGTTGGGTAGACCCTGGATTCACGCCGCCGGCGCAATAACGTCTACCCTTCACCAAAAGTTAAAATTTGAGTGGGAAGGTCAAGTTGTCACAATCTGTGGAGAGGAGGACATTTTTGTTAGCCATCTGGCTACTTATAAATACATTGAGATGGATGGGGAGATCCATGAAACAATGAGCCAAGGTTTTGAAGCCTTGAACGTCAATGAAGCATCTGCTGTGTCAGGTATCTCCATGTCATCTTACCAACAAGCCCGGAAGGTTGTTGAAGAAGGAACTGCCCTAGGCTGGGGCAAGGTCTTAGCTGTGGAGGAGAAGAAGGACAAGTTTGGGTTGGGTTACAGACCAACTCAACATCAAGCAAAGGCTGCTGCAGAGCCTGGTTTTGTCAGTGGGGGGATGCTTACCCCCGATGCTATCAACTGTTTGGAAGACGAGCTGGAAGAGGAGCGCAATCTGGAGAATTGGATTCGTCCGAAGATCCCGGGGAGCAGTGTCTCGAACTGGTCTTCCCAGGAAATTATAAGAGTTACTCATACAGAGTAATTATTATTTCCTGTATTTTTTTTATAGCATGCATCAAAGTCTTGCATCTTGCCCAAGATGACAAGACTCATTTTGTAACCAGGGCCATCTGTACTTTTGTGCAAACAAGATTAAATTAATGAAATATCAGACATCTTTTTGCAAACGAGTCTTTTTCTTTTCTGCTCACTGTTTTTCCATTTTTCTTTTTGTACAAAAATAAATGGCGGTGTTTTCAAAATGATAACTTCATTTCACTTTTTTCTAAAAGCAAGATTAAAATCAATCACTAAAATGAACAAACTTAACCCTTGCAGAGAGTGCCTTCCAGACTGCACCAACAACAGCACGGCTATGACATCGTATGACTTTGACAATCCAATCAATCAAGCTGATGAAGGGGTTGATGAAGAATATGAGCTTCCTGAAGAGCTAGCCAGGTTGTTGATACAAGAGGAAAAGGTTATTACTCCTCACCAGGAGGAGATTGAAGTGATCAATCTTGGTACTGACGAGGACGTGAAAGAAGTTAAAATCGGGGCCTGCCTGCAAGACTCAGTGAAGAGACAACTGATAGATCTGCTTCAAGAGTATGTTGATGTGTTTGCTTGGTCGTATCAAGACATGCCAGGGTTGGATACCGACATTGTTGTGCACAAGCTGCCTCTGAGGGAAGAATGCCCGCCAGTTAAACAAAAGCTGCGCCGAACTCGCCCAGACATGGCTATGAAAATCAAGGAAGAGGTACAAAAGCAATGGGACGCCGGTTTCCTTGCTGTGACTAGCTATCCGCCGTGGGTTGCTAACATAGTACCTGTGCCTAAGAAGGACGGCAAAGTAAGAATGTGTGTTGATTACCGGGATCTGAACAGAGCCAGCCCGAAGGATGACTTCCCATTACCTCACATTGATGTATTGGTGGATAATACGGCTCAGTTCTCGGTATTCTCCTTCATGGATGGATTTTCAGGATATAATCAGATCAAGATGTCACCTGAAGACATGGAGAAGACAACATTCATCACACCCTGGGGCACGTTCTGTTACAAAGTGATGCCATTCGGACTGAAGAATGCTGGTGCCACATATCAACGGGCTATGGTGACATTATTCCACGATATGATCCACAAGGAAATAGAATGTTATGTGGATGATATGATCGCCAAGTCCCTTACAGAGGAAGATCACCTGGTGAATCTGCTGAAGTTGTTCAAGCGTCTGAGGAAGTACCAACTGTCGCTCCCGACAAATGACACAGGGCCAGATGAAGGTACAGACGCGAACGGTCGGCGAAGGGAACAGTGAGAACACACAGCCGTGAACTCACTGGAGAATGAATAGAGTCGCCAGCTAGGCATTTTTATCCCGGAGGAAAGGTAATGCTGCATAGACCTAGAAAGATATGGATAAGACGGTTGCGAACCAGAGAGACTGAGAAAGGGGGTTGGTTACAACCTGGGAAGGTATTAGCACCCAGATTGTCCGTCGTACTCGACGGGATCCACGCTTAAAAGATTTGTGCTATAAAGGGGTAGTGTCAGTGCAATCTGTGTGTAAAAGAGCTGGAAAAGATGTACAGGTGCCAGTGTATAGTGTATAAGTGATGTGAAGTATGAAAGTGTCAGTGTAGGAACAGAATGAAATGCTCATGATAATGAGGCTCAAAAGAATAATGCTGGAAGGAGGGGGAATAGACAGAGACTTTTGTTCGATAACTGTTAAGTTATGCCTACGTATCCTCTCGTGCAATGAGGAAGTCAGAACACCGTAGTTCGACCCAAAGAGACTGAAAGGTGAATTGACTTGTGAACTGCTTACTTGCCTGTGCTCAAGTGTATGATCTGTCTGGCACAGATGCAAACTGTCTTGCATTAGACGGAAGAAGCGAGTTCTCGTTTGTGAATGAAGGTGATGAGAAAAGAATCCCGGAGGAGACGATTATTGTTTGTTTTTGTATTTTCAGTCTTTTATTTCTTTTTGGAGTTTGTCATAAGATAATGAGCTTAAGTCTAAACCAATGGATTTAGTAAACTCATCACATCTTCCCTCTGATTAGGGGTAATGAGAATACCTTAAGTGTGAAGTCAGATTCTCACACTTAATCACCTTCGGTGTAGGATTAAGATCATTAACCTACTTGTGATTATTTAGATGTTTTTGGTGTTTTTTGTTTAGTGTTGAGTAATGAGGTTAAGCCATAATCAAGGATTAAACAGACTCATTACACCATCCTAAAAGAAGGATAATAGATGAGAATGTTTAAGCTGAGGAAGACTCCTCAACTTAATCCATGATTAGGGATTAAACCCATGACAAAACAAGCCTTTATTAAGTGGATTTTAGTTAATGGTATGATGATGAAGTGAATTTTATGGTTTGTAAGACAACTTGAGGGGGACTTGTCCATTAACACTAGGGTTAGTCCTTCTTAACCACTTAAGGAAGAATTAGAACCCTAATGCAAGGCCCAAGTTACAAGTGATGTCTTGATGATTATTAGATGAATTAATTAAGAGATTTAAACACCTTAAGGGTTTGACACTTAGGATTGAAGTTATACACTCCATCCTAAAAGAAGGATGCAGGCATAAGCTTAATCACAAAGTCTCAAAGCCTTTAGGGTTTAATCCCTGATTATGAGATGAGAAGAGAAGACTCAAAGAGAGGCACAAAGGTAAAAACTATGAGGGGAGACTAATCAAAACCCTAATTCATTATCATGCTTGGTTGTTCCTAAGGTTTGTGAGGTTTGCAAGAGAAGTCTTCAAAGGAGCCACCAGGAGGCAGATGAACAGGATCAAGAGAAGCAAAGTGACTTGCTTCATTCAAGAAGTCAAGTCACTTGAAGAAAGAAAGTGGGAGAAGCAAGAATGAGCAAGCTCAAACTCAAACACAAATAGAGATGCAGCAATGGATGCAAGAGAGATGAAAAGAAAAGGTATGAGAAGTGAAGGCAAATCCACTTCTCAAGTTTACTTACCACCTGCAATGTTAGAAAGAAAATGCAATGCAATGCAAGATGAGATGAAATGATATGATGCTAAGCAAAACCAGAAGCATGTTGATGATGATTATGATGTTATGAAGTGCTGCAAACATGAGGCAAGACAATGGGGATGTTCATACAAGATCATGAATGCAAATGATGCAAGCTAAGGGGCATGAACAAGCATGAAAAGTTATGAATCATACAAGACAAATGACATGGCAAATATGCAATGCAATGACCAAACATGCTTTCTAAATGTCTTAAGATGTCAAATGGGTCACAAGAATGCACAAAATGCAAAGACAAGTCATGTTATGCAAGAGAATGCAAGAAGGATGCAAGAGAAAGCCCAAATTAGGGTTCATGGATCAAACATCAAACACAAACCAAAAACAGAAGCAAACCTCATGATAAAAAATGGAAAATGACATCCAAAGAAACCCTAGGCCTATGATGAACCACTGCCCAAAGGGGAGCTCTCAACTCTCAACCAAACTCAAGATATGATTTTTCTAAGTTATTAGGGTTTTTTAGGGTTCTTAACAAAACAAATGCCAATCAATTAGGAAATGCAAGAACAAATCATGGCCTTTTTACCCTAGAAACTACATGCCAAACACAAGACAAAGCAAAAAGAATCAATGTCTCAACCTTCACCAATAGGCAGAAATGAATTTTTGAATCCATGATCAAAATAATGCATAAAAAATGATTTAATTCAATGAAAAATTCTTAAAATGCATCAAGATCAAAAAAGAAATTTGGTTTGAAGGTTGGACAATGTTTCTAAATGTCTTAGAACATTTCATGAATTTTTTTGTAATTTTTAAATACCTAAAAGTATTTTTAATTAATTAATTCTCATTAATCAATTAAAAATAATCTTTTAAATATTTAAAAATACTTTTTTAATGATAAAAATAAAATAAAAAATGTTTTTGTGTCTTAAAAATTATAAAAACTCTCAGGAACAAGTTTCATAATTTTTAAGAATTTTTTGCTATTTTAAATTAAATGTGCAAGTTAAATGAAATAAAAATGAATAAAAACCAAATAAAATAGGAAGTAATCAGGATGGATGGATGAGATTGATTCTGAGTTCAAATGTGTTGACTGCGCGCGTGATCTTGTGGTTCAGATTCAAACTAGGTTAATCTTAATTAATTAAATAAATTAAACTTAATTAAAACTAATGACAAGATCCAGGCCTTCCATTCATGCGCGGGAAACAGGATCTAAAGGCCCAGGTTCAAAGTTGGTGCCCTAACCCTAATTAGTGATTAATGACTTTCAGGCTGCCGGAGAAGACTTCCGGTCGTCTTCTCCGGCCAGCCCTCACCTGAGAAACCTCAAAACCTCTCAAAACGTAACAAAAACAAAATCTATGAATTGGGAAATGATCTCCAGCCTCTCACGAATCAAACCCCTCTCTCAAAACAAATTTATATTTCCTAAACAAGCTGAATCGAAGAGAAGAAGTTCTAGGTCACGCAAGCTTCAGAAACAAATTAAATGCTCATTTCAAAACCATTTTCAAAACCAATGGTACCAGGATGATCAGCAAATCATGAAGAACAAGTTTGTAACAAGAAAAATGATTTCTGAAAAAATTATTTTCGAGCTACCTGAGATTTGGAGCTTTCAACTTGAGGACTTTCTGGCCACTTTTCCTTGTGCAAACCACTCCACTTGATCCCCCAAAGATGTTTGAATGCTCAAAATGAGTTTGAGTTGGCTGGATAGTGAGATTCGACAGCTTCTGCTCAAGCTTGCTCAGAAATGGCAATGGTGTTTCTGGAGGTTTCAGGCCATTGTGAATGAAGGTTTGAGGTCCAAATGATGTATGGAGAAGCTTTGCAAGGTTTGTTTGTGTGTTTGCAAGCTGTGGTGAGAGTTTCGAAGAGAAATGCAGACTGAGGGTGAGCAATGGCTATGGGGTAT
Organism: Lathyrus aphaca; assembly: GCA_963966055.1. Lineage (NCBI taxonomy): Eukaryota > Viridiplantae > Streptophyta > Magnoliopsida > Fabales > Fabaceae > Lathyrus > Lathyrus aphaca. Next base: position 418,281,068 of record OZ014525.1, on the reverse strand, counting down.
TCTGGCTATATCAGGCTTGTGTTCTTGGTGCTGGGTGATCTATGAAGTGTGGTGAGATGATTGATGAAGTTGGCTTGAATGTTTAGTGGCTGTGGAGAGGAATTCGAAGCAAGTTGCAAGATGGTGAGTTTTTGTGTATGTGGTGAATGTGTTGGTTTCAGCCTTGCTTCTCCTTATGGCTAGCTTGCAAATTGATAACATAAACAAATCTGATTGGCTGGATGATGTGACTTGTGCTTTTGTGATTGGTAAGTTTGCTTTTTGCCAAAAGTCAAAAATCTTGTAAGAGAAGCATGGGCTTGATACTAGGCAAGTACAAGGGCTAGGGCTGGCGCAGCATGGTGAGTGTGTGAGGCTGGCTTGATTCAAGGACCAATGCAGCAAGTTGGTGAAGCATGATCATGAGTTTTGCAACTTGGTTACTTTATGGATTTTCATGAAAAATGCCTTGTTACATGAACTAAGCACATGTGATCTTTGGTTCAAATCTGATTTTTGGGACTTAGAGAATGTTTGTGTGCTGGTTTGAGAGGAATTAGAAGTCACATAATGCATTGGTTCATGACTTTGCAAAATTCTCACTTAGGGCATGCCTTGAAAATTAATGATTTTAGCCAACTTTGCATTGCCATAACTTTTGATCCAAGAAGAGTTTGATCATGTTCTTGTACTTTTTGAAAAGGGAAAGATGAGATCTACAACTTTCATGACCAAAGTTTTTCCATTTGAAGCATTTTTGGATCAAGAATCATGGCTTGAAAAATGACCTAAAATGGTGCATTCTTGAAAAGTCAACTATGCCCAAAAAGTCAACATTTGCAAAAACCCTAAATTCTTGATTTCTATGAACTTCAACCTTCTTCCATGATCAAATAAAGATCATATACACTCAAAATGATGAAGATCACCCATTGGTTGGGTCATTGGGGGCCTCAGATGCCCTGATTTTGCACTGACTTGTCTGAAAAGTCAACCCTTGATCAGATGACTTCCCCATGGAATTTCTTCATGAAAATTGATATGCATACTCCCTATACCATATAGAGATCAATGGAAACAAGAATGACCAAAAAATTTGGAGTTATGGCCTCTGAAACCAAAACCCTAATTTTCAGTCAACTGTGCAGTCAAACCTGGCTCTGCATCCACTCAAACCCTAGTTCTTGTGATTCCTCTGCATTTTTGACTTTGAGAAGATGGAATATGATATAAGAACACACATGGACCACTTTGAGTTGATTGGTTGCCTTTGGAATGGCTCAAGATGCTTTGGGATTGCTCAGATCACAAACCCTAGGTGCAGATGCCTTAGAAACTATCCAGTGAATCAAAAATGAGATGTGAGATGATATGATTGTGTTTATGCATATGAGATGACCATAAGCCATGGTGTGAATGGGTGAGGGCAAATTTGGGGTGTTTACAGCTGCCCCTATTCAAACATGAGTTAGCTGTGCAGGTTGTAAGCGACGGCTTAACAGGCCAAACAAGATAACTTGTGGTTGAATACCAAAGACAGTCCAAAATTTGCACTCACAGAATGAAGAAGAAAAGGGATATAGATTGTAAAAGCAAAATAAAGTATATTGTAAAGTGTGGGCGACGGAGGACGACCGTCGAGCAGAGGACGACTGTTGGGTAAGGAGCAATGACGGGGACGGCCGACATGCTGGGGAGAGTGTATGAAAATAAAGCAATGACGGGGACGGCCGACATGCTGGGGATAAAAGGTAAAGCTAAGACGGGGACGGCCGACTAGCTGGGGAAAACAAAATCATGATGGGGACGGCCATCACGATAAAACTGTAAAATTTCTGAGGATTAATGAAACATGACGGGGACGGCCATCAAGTTCATAAAGGTAAAGTAACCAACGATGGTGACGGCCATCGGGCTAAAAAGGAAAAGGGACCACGACGGGGACGGCCATCGGGTTAAAGAATAAATGAAATAAACAGATGATGGGGTACGGCCATCAAAGGTGAAGGACGATCACCTAGCAGGGGACGGCTGCTCTGTTGGGGATAAAAGAAATATGATGGGGACGGCCATCAAAGGTGGAGGACGACCACCTGGCAGGGTACGGCTGCCGAAAATATCAACGATGGGGACGGCCATCGGATAGAAAAGGTCAACGATGGGGACGGCCATCGGGCGAGCATGATGGAGGACGACCATCAAGAAGTGGAGGACGACCACTCAGCAGGGGACGGCTGCTCTCGGGGTTTGTCATAACACAGGACGAGTGTCAGATAACCAAAATCAACAATGGGGACGGCCATTGGATAAAGTGATGAAGGACGATCATCAAAAGGTGGAGGACGACCACCTAGCAGGGGACGGCTGCTAAAATCAACGATGGGGACGGCCATCGGATGAGCATGATGGAGGACGACCATCAAGAAGTGGAGGACGACCACTCAGCAGGGTACGGCTGCTCTCAAAGGTATCATAACACAGGACGAGTGTTAGATAAAAAGAAAATTTGTTGGTGATCTACTGGGGATAAAGTAAACACGGACGAGCGTTTACATCCAAGAAACAAAAGGTATAAGTGTTTGGTATTGTGTATAGATTAAAGATGCGGACGAGCATCCTTAAGACTATGATACGGACGAGTATCATGTAGAAACAAACTGACACATGTTCAGAGATGATGATACGGACGAGTATCAACTGGTTAACAAGGAACACGGACGAGTGTTGCATCTGAAAGGACTCTTCTGGGGAATAGTAGACACGGACGAGTATCTATATTTAAGAAGACAATGGTGTTTGACACGGTGTATGGATTAAAGACGCGGACGAGCATCCTTAAGACTATGATACGGACGAGTATCATGTAGAAACAATCACTAGACGCAATGTTCTGAGATGATGGTACGGACGAGTACCAACTGGTTAACAAAGAACAAGGACTACTGTCGAATCTGTGGGGATATGAGTGATGATGTATACAAGATACGGACGAGTATCTGTATAAGCGTACCATGAGTAGTGAGTATTGTATTGTATAGATGAGTGTTTTAACTGCTGGGGAGAGTGACACGGACGAGTGTCAAAAGAGAAGAGTATAATATTAACAAGTGTATGGGTGATAAAGGTAAGCGACTGCACTGGGGATATGACACGGACGGGTGTCAAGAAAGTGTATGTATAGGTATATGTGAGTGCAAAGAGGATGTCTTTGGCTTTTTGCTGGTGATTTGACACGGACGGGTGTCAGGATGTATCTGTAGTACGGGTGATTTGTTTGTAAGGAGTGTTCAGGCGACTTTACTGGGGAGTGAGGACACGGACGGGTGCCAAAAGGAGTATATACTGGTGTTTGTGATTGTGAGGCAACTGCTTTTGCTGGGACTCTGGTGGGGACTCTTGGGGAAAGTAATTTGTATTCTGATGAATGGTTACTAATCACAAGCGTTCAATTCACAACATGACTTATGATTATGCTATGTATTTGATTTTTTGCCGTAATGCTCCGTATTAGACAGAATGCTACGCTCTGGGGGGTGAATATGATGCGGATGCCATGATTATGCAAAGGGGCACAGATCCGGGATTCGGATCCCGTTGCTGTGAAGATCTCGGGTTGATCTGCTTGAAGTGAACATCCCAGCTGGGGATGAGATCATTGGTAGATCTAATGAGGTATCTGCTTGGGGATATATGCCACCGATTGACATATCCTTATAAATGAGAAACCCAGCTGGGGTTTGTAGAAGCTTTATGTACTCTGTTGTGACTTCTTCGTGCGTTGCTCTTCTGAATAGAGGCTGGGGAAGGTGTGGGGAGATGATTCCCTGATATCTGCATTCTGCTGAGGAAGAATGGCAACTCGGCTGGGGAATTGTGAGAGGCAACTCAGCTGGGGAGAGCAACAAGAGGCAACTCAGCTGGGGATAGGGCATTTCCGATGCTGAGGTTGAGTGCATGTCGATTTGGCAACTTTGCTAGGGAAGTGGACACCTTCTAGTGCCAAGTGGAAGATAGACCGAGTTGATAGTGATTTGCCCACTTGCTGAGACGTAACCTGCATGCCCCAGGTTGCGTTCTGGATACCTGCAATCCTGCAACGATAAGGAAACGCACAAAAGGTCCCGAGGTATCCCTTATTGGATTCCGTCATAGGAGATAAGTACTTTCGAGAGTAAGTATATTCCCTGTAAGCATGTGTTTTTATTTTTAGAGAAAGGCATCTGTACTTATGCAATTGTATTTTAGAGATATCAGACAACTCTTTGCAAAACATAAATGTAAAAACGAAACATGACCGAAAATCTGATTTTATTAATTCATATGCCCTGAATTGGCGAGATACAGTCAAGGAAACAAATCTCCTGAAATGAGGAGATTGTTACAAATTGAGAAATAAAGTGCTGGCGATGTTGACGACGCTTTAAGGAGCTTCCTCTCCTGCTATGACTCGTATGACAATGACGTTCTTCTCGTCTTGCTTTCTGGAGAGAGTTGATTCTGATTAAAGCTTGATCCTTTGGAAGCTTACCAAGTTGTAGGTGATACAGACGAACTCAGAATGCAGTTGTTCGCTTATTCCCTTATTTTGCATGGATCGCCCTTTCGGGTTTTCAATCCATCGGGATACCCATTTTTGCCTGAGCTGTCCAATGCGGCTTTTCAACTCAGCGGGTGTACATTTTTTGTTTATTTTCCCTTACTTTTGCCCGAGTCTTTTATTCTGTTTTTGACTCGCCGGGATGCCCTATTTTTGCCTGGACTCACATTCTGTTTTTATGTCCAGCGGGTCATTTTATGCGAAGTATTTTTTAACTGCATCTGAATTCACAGGGGACGGGAAGTCTTCACCATCCATGGTGCTGAGCATCAGTGCTCCACCAGAGAAAACTTTCTTTACAACAAATGGTCCTTCATAATTTGGAGTCCATTTGCCCCTGTGGTCTGTATGAGGAGGGAGGATTCTTTTCAGCACAAGATTTCCTACTTGGTACTCTCGGTGCCTGACTTTCTGATCGAAGGCTTTCTTCATTCTCTTCTGATATAACTGCCCATGGCAGATTGCAGCCAATCTCTTCTCTTCGATCAGACTCAGTTGTTCGTATCGGGACCGTACCCATTCTGCTTCGTTTAGTTTAACATCCATCAATACCCGTAAGGAGGGTAATTCAACTTCAACAGGTAGGACTGCTTCCATACCATATACAAGCTGATACGGTGTTGCCCCAGTGGATGTTCTGATTGATGTGCGGTACCCATGCAAGGCAAACGGTAGCATTTCATGCCAGTCCTTGTAAGTGATTACCATCTTCTGCACAATCTTCTTGATATTCTTATTTGCTGCCTCAACAGCGCCGTTCATCTTTGGCCTGTACAGCTCTGCCATCATTTTGTTGTTTAAATTGGAACCATTATCAGTAATGATTCGCTCGGGCACTCCATACCGACAGATGATATCTCTCTTCAGAAATCTGGCTACCACTTGCCTAGTAACGTTTGCATATGAGGCTGCTTCAACCCACTTGGTGAAATAGTCGATGGCGACCAGGATGAATCTGTGGTCGTTTGAAGCAGTTGGCTCAATCTTGCCAATCATATCAATGCCCCACATAGCAAAGGGCCATGGTGAAGACATGATGTTCAAAGGATTAGGAGGCACATGCACCTTATCTGCATAGATCTGGCATTTATGGCATTTTCTGGCGTAGGCACAACAGTCTGCATCCATTGTGATCCAATAATAGCCTGATCTTAACAACTTTTTAGCCATGGCGTGCCCTCCTGCGTGGGTACCAAAAGATCCTTCGTGCACTTCATGCATCAGCAAATCTGCTTCCGTCTTGTCAACACATCTGAGGAGTACCATGTCAAAGTTCCTTTTGTATAAAGACCCATCAGCGTTCAGAAAGAAACTACCAGCAAGCCTTCTCAAAGTCTTCTTATCATTGGAAGATGCCCCAGGTGGGTATGTATGATCCTCCAAGAAGCACTTAATGTCGTGGAACCAAGGCTTATCATCTTTTACAACATCCGCTGCAAATACATATGCTGGTCTATCAAGTCTTGATACTGAAATCTGAGGTACAAAGTTAGCGGCTTGAACTTTGATCATGGATGAAATGGTAGCAAGAGCATCTGCAAACTGATTCTCATCTCGAGGGATATACTCAAGCTTGACTTTGGTGAAGAAGGTCAATAACCTTCTTGTATAATCCCTGTAAGGTATCAGATGATCTTGGTGGGTGTACCATTTTCCGTTGGTTTGATTGACTACCAAAGCTGAATCTCCGAATACGGTCAATGTCTTGATTCTGAGGTCAATGGCTTCCTCAAGACCCATAATGCAAGCTTCGTATTCAGCTTCGTTGTTAGTGCAGTTGAAAGTGAGTTTTGCCGAGAAAGGCATGTGAACTCCTTTGGGTGTAATGAGTACTGCACCAACACCACGACCATTCATGTTAACAGCCCCATCAAACATCATAGTCCATTCTTCTTCCGGGTCAGGCCCTTCAGTGTGAATTGGCTCTTCATGATCTTTTGCTTTAATGAACATGATGTCTTCATCAGGGAAGTCAAATCTCATAGGCTGGTAGTCATCGATGGGTTGCTCAGCAAGATATTCAGATAGTACACTGCCCTTGATGGCTTTCTGAGAGGTGTACTGTATGTCGTATTCTGTGAGAATCATCTGCCATCTTGCAACCCGTCCAGTAAGAGCTGGCTTCTCGAAAATGTATTTAACTGGATCCATTTTTGAGATTAATAAGGTAGTGTGGGTCAACATATACTGTCTCAGTCGGCGAGCAGCCCACGCTAAAGCACAGCATGTTTTCTCGAGCAGTGAATAACGTTGTTCGCAGTCGGTAAACTTTTTGCTTAGGTAGTATATTGCATACTCTTTTCGACCAGACTCGTCATGCTGGCCCAGCACACACCCCATTGACTCTTCTAATACTGTCAAGTACATGATCAGAGGTCTTCCTTCAACTGGCGGCATAAGGATTGGAGGTTCTTGCAGATATTCCTTGATCTTGTCAAAAGCCTTCTGGCAATCTTCGTTCCACCTGACCGTTTGTTCCTTTCTTAACAGCTTGAACAAAGGTTCACAGGTTGCTGTGAGGTGAGATATGAACCGGGAGATGTAGTTCAATCGACCTAAGAACCCTCGAACTTCTTTCTCAGTTTTCGGTGCAGGCATTTCTTGAATAGCCTTGACTTTATCAGGGTCAACCTCAATCCCTTTCTCGCTTACAATAAAGCCCAGCAGCTTACCAGATCTCACCCCGAATGTGCATTTGTTGGGGTTCAGCTTCAATTGGTATTTCCTCAGACGCTTGAATAACTTGAGCAGATTTACCAGGTGATCTTCCTCTGTAAGGGACTTGGCGATCATATCATCCACGTAACATTCTATTTCTTTGTGGATCATATCGTGGAATAATGTCACCATAGCCCGTTGGTATGTTGCACCAGCATTCTTCAGTCCGAATGGCATCACTTTGTAACAGAACGTGCCCCAAGGTGTAATGAATGTTGTCTTCTCCATGTCTTCAGGTGACATCTTGATCTGATTATATCCTGAAAATCCATCCATGAAGGAGAATACCGAGAACTGAGCCGTGTTATCCACCAATACGTCAATGTGAGGTAATGGGAAATCATCTTTCGGGCTGGCTCTGTTCAGATCCCGGTAGTCAACACACATTCTTACTTTGCCATCCTTCTTAGGCACAGGTACTATGTTAGCAACCCACGGCGGATAGCTAGTTACAGCAAGGAAACCGGCGTCCCATTGCTTTTGTACCTCTTCCTTGATTTTCATAGCCATGTCTGGGCGAGTTCGGCGCAGCTTTTGTTTAACTGGCGGGCATTCTTCCCTCAGAGGCAGCTTGTGCACAACAATGTCGGTATCCAACCCTGGCATATCTTGATACGACCAAGCAAACACATCAACATACTCTTGAAGCAGATCTATCAGTTGTCTCTTCACTGAGTCTTGCAGGCAGGCCCCTATTTTAACCTCTTTCACGTCTTCGTCAGTACCAAGATTAATCACTTCAATCTCCTCCTGATGAGGAGTAATAACCTTTTCCTCTTGTCTTAACAACCTGGCTAGCTCTTCAGGAAGTTCATATTCTTCGTCAACCCCTTCATCAGCTTGATTGATTGGATTGTCAAAGTCATACGATGTCATAGCCGTGCTGTTGTCGGTGCTGTCTGGAAGGCACTCTCTGCAAGGGTTAAGTTTGTTCATTTTAGTGATTGATTTTAATCTTGCTTTAGAAAAAGGTGAAATGAAGTTATCATTTTGAAAACACCGCCATTTATTTTTGTACAAAAAGAAAAAATGGAAAAACAGTGAGCAGAAAAGAAAAAGACTCGTTTGCAAAAAGACGTCTGATATTTCATTAATTTAATCTTGTTTGCACAAAAGTACAGATGGCCCTGGTTACAAAATGAGTCTTGTCATCTTGGGCAAGATGCCAGACTTGGATGCATGCTATAAAAATACAGGAAATAATAATTACTCTGCATGAGTAACTCTTATAATTTCCTGGGAAGACCAGTTCGAGACACTGCTCCCCGGGATCTTCGGACGAATCCAATTCTCCAGATTGCGCTCCTCTTCCAGCTCGTCTTCCAAACAGTTGATAGCATCGGGGGTAAGCATTCCCCCACTGACAAAACCTGGCTCTGCAGTAGCCTTTGCTTGATGTTGAGTTGGTTTGTAACCCAACCCAAACTTGTCCTTCTTCTCTTCCACAGCTAAGACCTTGCCCCAGCCTAGGGCAGTTCCTTCCTCAACAACCTTCCGGGCTTGTTGGTAAGATGACATTGGAGTACCAGATACAGCAGATGCTTCATTGACATTCAAGGCCTCAAAACCTTGGCTCATTGTTTCATGGATCTCTCCATCCATTTCAATGTATTTATACGTAGCCAGATGGCTAACGAAAATATCCTCTTCTCCACAGATTGTGACAACTTGGCCTTCCCACTCAAATTTTAACTTTTGGTGAAGGGTAGACGTTATTGCGCCGGCGGCGTGAATCCAGGGTCTACCCAACAAACAGCTGTAGGCGGGCTGAATGTCCATCACATAAAAGATAGTTTTAAAAGTCTGTGGGCCAATTGTCACAGGCAGCTCAATCTCTCCCAGAACCGATCTCTTAGAACCATCAAAGGCTCTTACTACCAGGTTGCTGGGTCTCAATGCCAATCCGTCATATTCTAACTTCACCAGAGCCTTCTTCGGTAAGACATTCAGGGAAGAACCTGTGTCCACCAGCACATGAGAAAGGACAGCTCCTTTGCATTCCATGGTTATGTGCAAGGCTTTGTTGTGGTTGCGGCCATCCGCTGTCAAGTCAGAATTGGTAAACCCTAGCCCATTGCTAGCAGTAACGTTTCCAACCACGGTTTCCAACTGGTTGACAGTTATCTCCTCAGGCACGTAAGCTGCGTGCAAGACTTTAAGTAGTGCATTCCGATGGGCTTCGGAGCACATAAGCAGTGAGAGGATAGAGATTTTGGATGGCGTCTGGTGAAGCTGATCCACAATTTTATAATCACTCTTTTTGATGATTCGCATAAACTCATCAACTTCCTGATCAAATGGAGTTTTCAGGGCTTTTTTGGCAGCTGGATCTTCCTGCACCGGGCCTTTCCCTTTTGCCTTGGCAGCAGCTTCTGCTTCGGCTGTAGGTCTTTGAACTTGTGAAGCAAAGAGACGTCCGCTTCGAGTGAAGCCTCCGCCTTCCCCCACATTATCTATTGCCTTCCCCCACATTATCTATTTGTGGTGCAGGTGCTATTGTTTCAAGAGTGATTCTTTTCCCTTCACAGTACACGTCAGAGCCATAGTGCCAAGGGATGGCCCTATTGCTTTCATATGGTATTGGTCCAGGCACCGTAACAGTGACTGGACTGATTGCTGCTGTTGCAGGGACTGCAATTGTTTGTGGATCATAAAAGATTGTAACTGGTGCTCTGGCGGGAGCAGCACCTTCTGAATGGTAAGCGGAATTATTTTCAGGATCGTAGAATATGGTAACAGTGGAGACATCTTCATGATTGATTGCTGGTGTTGTAGGAGGTTCTGTTGGAAGGACTGTTGTTGTTGTTGATGGAGAGTCGAAATGGAATGAAGTTGAAGTTGTAGCAGGAGAAACTGTTGAAAACTGATCATTTGGGAGGACAGATGAAGTACTTGTTGATGGTGCTGATGAATTGTTGGGAACAATAGTTGCTGCAGTTGTAGGAGGGTCTGAAACCGTTGTTGATGAAGTTGCCGGATTTGTCGGGAATGATGTAGTGATCTGTAGTAGGCCACTCTGAATAAGGCTGTCAATGCCATTCCTCAAGTCCTCACACCCATTCCATGAGATATTGCAGTAGGGACACCCTAGTTCACATCCCGGAAATATTTGGTTTTCACGGAGTTGAGCTTTGATTTCCACCAATGGCGTCCGGATCTGATCCACACTAGTTATCAAATAAGACGGTTGGTCTTCTTCAATAGCGTTAATTCGGGGACCACCATGGTTTGGCATAGGGTTTTTATTGACATTGGGCGGAGGTGCAAAATTCAGAGCCTTGGAGTCTACCAAGTCTTGTACCTTCATATGCAGAGCCTTGCATTTTTCTGTACTGTGACCAGGTGCGTTTGAATGAAAATCACACCTAGCATTGGAGTCATAGTTCCTTGGTAGACTGTTGGGATCCGGAGGTGCCAACGTTCTTAGCTCAACCAGGTTGAGTTTCAGAAGTTGTGGCAGCAAGGCAGCATACGGCATTGGGATCGGGTCGATCACTCTGTTAGCTTGGGATGGCCTCTGTTGGAATGGCCTCTGTTGATTGTTGTTGTTGGAGTTGTTGTTGAAGTTCCTTGGAGGATACTGATTCTGCTGATACTGAGGTTGTTGTTGGAAGTTTTGTTGAGGAGGTTGATAGACTGGCTGAGGATGAGCTGGAGCAGGGATAGTGACTGCTGCTATTGACCTTTGAACATATTGGGGCCTACCCCTGTTGGTGTGAATGGCATTGGTCTCGCCAGTTCTTCTCGGGCCTGCAAAAGGCTTTCTTGTACTACTGGACGAGCTTGCACCGTTGTCTGAGATCTTTCCCATTTTTAACAGGCTTTCAATTCTCTCCCCAGCTATGACAACATCTGCGAAGCTAGTGGAAGAGAAAGCAACCAACCTGTCAATATACGTTCCCTGGAGAGTGTTCATAAACATGTCTGCCATTTCCCTTTCAGACATTGGTGGTTGAACAGCAGCAGCCAGTTGCCTCCACCTTTGGGCATACTCTCGGAAACTCTCCCTCGAAGACTGTGACATTCCCATTAGGAGGGTCCTGTTGGGTGCCATATCTAGATTATACTGATACTGTCTGATGAAGGCTTCTGCCAGGTCCTTCCAGCATCTTATAGTTGCTCTTGTCAGATGGGAATACCATTCCCTTGATGCTCCAGTCAAGCTATCTTCGAAGTAGAACATCCAAAGTTTCTCATCCATTGTATAGGCCTTCAGCCTTCCCAGAAATGATTGCAAATGAGTCCGGGGGCATGAAGTCCCATTATACTTTTCGAAGCAAGGAGGCTTGAACTTATGGGGGATCCTGACCCCGTCTACCAGCCCCATGTCCATAACGTCGAAACCCAAAGAATTTTGAGATTCTAAGGACCTCAACTTCTCAGCTATTTCTTCCAACCGTCTATCATAAGTTTCCTCTCCGGCACCCATTACTGTATACTGGTCCTCCTGAGGATCTTCTTGAAGTACTCTGGCTGCAGTGGCTGTCCCTTGAATGTTGACTGGGATGTTGGCCTCTGGATGGAGATGGGGTCCAAAAACTGGGGGATTGACATGAGGTTGGACCCTCTCGTTGTTACTTGTGCCAGCAGTTCCCACATGGGGCTCCTCTTGATTCCTTCCTTCTACCAAAACTCTGAGCCTCTCCTGGCTTTGAGCTAAATTGTTCATCACTTCCATGAATTGTGTTATCTGAGTTCTCATCTCCAACCTTTCGTTGGCCATCTGGTTTCTGACCTCCGTAAGGTCTTGCTGCATTTGATCCATCTGGATTCCCGGAAGGTTGTTTCTAGTTGGGTACCTGTGAGGCCTGTTGAGGGGAAATACCCGGCGGCGAGCAATAATTCCTGAACATCACAACAGAGGTTAGCAAAAACAAAACAAAAACCTACAAAACAAACAAAAGGGTTAGCATGCAATGCAGTTATGCTTATTTGTTCTCAAGGTATCCGGTTTGGCCTTCAGTTTTGACCCTTCCAGACCCTTGAGGATGATGCTGTTGAAGTTGCTTTTGATGTGAACCCAGATAGAAACCAACACAAATATATTACAAAGGGTGAAATAATACGACTTGTTCATTTTTACAACACAAGCCCTCAAAGGGGTCAAAATACATCACAAAAAAGCAAAAGTACATGGAAAAGGAATAACAACAAGCAAATGATCAAACTCCAAGGCCAAACTCATCCTCACGAACTTCCTTGAGAAGTGCTTCGGTCACAGGATCAGCCGGATGCTCCGTGAGATTTCTGATGAGAAGGTTTCTTGTTGCAACAGCTGCAGTCAACTTCCTGCTCTGACTTTGGTCCTTAGACCTCTTCAATCCTGCTTTGATTTTCAGCTCTGATATTTCCTCCTGGGCTGCTGCCAGGGCTTTTTCCATCTGCTCCATCTTGTCCTGAACTCTCTTGTCTTCTAGAGTACGGGCCTCAGTGATCCGGACCCACCTGGCCTGACTCTCTTTCAAGTACAAGTCTGTTCTTGCTCTTTGGAACTGGGCTTCTTTACAAGCATTCTTCAGAATCTGTTCACCAGCTTTAGACTTGTTGATATAATCTCCAGACTTCTCAATCTTAGTCAAGTGTTCCACTCTCAATTTCTCCAATCTCTCAATCTCCCTCACACCTTCACTCCTCTCCCTGAGGGTCTTCTGCAAGGCTTGGGTTAACTTCTCATTCCTTTCCTTCAAGCTTTCAAACTCCTCCAAACTGATAGTGGCAGGGGGTGGTGCTGAAGATGACTCAGGCATGTCTTCTATGGTAAAGGGCATTCCAAAGAATTGGGCCCTAGCATGGGACCACTCATAATATTGGACTGATGCCACATTATTGCACTTCCCCAGAATAGTGATTCCCTTGGTTTGAACATGATCCCAGGCCCAAGCAGTCTGCCTAACAGCAGCCAAACTAATCTTGTTCTCACAGTAGAGGGTCTCAACCAAGTCTTGTTCCCTAGGAGTATGAACCAGTGCATAGCCCAATTGCCTCCTGAATAGCAGAGGGTTATAATTGATACTTCCCTTAACCCCTATTAAAGGCACATTGGGAAAGTGTCCACAGCTTGTGATTATATCTCTGCCCTTGGTGCTCTGAGTACACCATCTGATATCTGCTGAAGTGAGAGTAGTGAGCCTCTTAGCCCAGTTGCTTTGCTGATGAGGATTTAGAAATGCATCTGTCCTGGGTAGATGCCTGAGAAGCCAAGCATGGAATAATGGAGCACAAATCCTCACTAATCTTCCCCTCTGCTTCTCATTTCTCTGATGTACTGAGTAATAGAGATCACCCAGTAAAGTTGGCACAGGGTTCTTCAGGATGAACAAGTGGATTGCATTCTTGCTAATGAATCGAGGCTCATCTGCAAACAACACAATTCCATATACACTTAAGGCCAACAGAGCACAAACAGCTTTCCACTCCCCCAAGGAGGCCTTCAAACTAGCTTGAGAAATCAGGAAGTCCAGATGAAATCCAGGGATCCCAGCTTTGGAGGTCATATGCTGTTCAATCAAAACAGGCTCCAGGTGCAAAGCTTTTGCCACCTCTCCATTGCTAGGAAAGACCATTTCAGGGTTGAATGGGATTTCTCTTTTGATAGGCAAACCAATCAAAGATGAGTATTCTTCTAATAGAGGCCCCAACTGAAAGTCTTGAAAGGTGAAACATCTCAATGGGGGGTCATAGAACTGAATGCAGGTGTGGATGAGGCTCCTCTGAGATGGGTCCAGATCCATAACCATGTCCAGTATATCTCCATAATGCTCCCTGAACAAAGGCATGTGATCTGGAGTGATCAGGGTTTGGATCCTCCTGATGTCTGATAAGTCTGGTTGGAAGAAATGATAGGTGATGTTGCTTTTCTTTGGAGCCATGATGCTGAGGACTGAGTAGAATAAGTGTTGATGAAGATGCTGAGGAGTGGGCCACTGGCTGGCTAGTGCAAGTAACTGAAGTATGGCTGACAAACTGAAGCAAGTGCTGGTGGAGATAGGTCAAAACTGCAGATGGGGTCAAAACCAAAACCAGATGGAGGTGGATACCCTGAAACACAAATAAGCAAATGTTAATATGATGCAATGAGTATGTATGCAAATGAAATGCAAGGGTTTGTGACTGAGCTGGATCTGATTAACTGCCTTGGTATAGATCCATGTGTGTTCAAGAATTCCAGATGGAGGTCTAAAAATCCAGTAACCAAGGTGGGGGACTCAAATAAAGAGCCACATGTCCAGGGTTTTAGAATCACAAGAACTATCCAACATGGAGCATTCTTAACAAAGTCAAAGTAACAGGGTATTCTGAGGTCAAGGTACCTGCAAACCTGTAAACAGCCCAACCCCCTCACAGGTGGTGTTCTAAAACAAGGATCCTCAGACTTGGATCAGTTATGAGAAGTGTAAACACTTCTAACCCGGAGGTACAGTGTTTACAATAACCATAACAGTTCCTCCTCTAATTCACCTCAGTTTCTGAAGGTCGATACTAAAAGGTCATCCAGACTTAGCAGGCTTCCCAGATAGCCCTAGCACTGCAGGAAATCTGCAACACAGAGTTCTCAAGAAGAAACCCATATCTGAACCGTGTTTCATATTCCCGCACCAGACCGAAATGGAATGGGAAAGAATATGATTCACTCTAGCCTAGGTGTCACTCAGGTCCCAGGTATAGGACCTTAACTCTCAATGAATCACCCACCCACCAAGGCAAACAACAGATCCAGCCAGCAACAATGACAGTATGATATATATAAATGCAATAAAGAAAGCAGTAAAGTAACTGTACATAAAGCAGAAATAAATACAAAAATACAAACACAAATAAGCACATAACACCCCAGTAAACACAAATCAAACAAGCGCTAGGAGGAACCCACAAAAAGAACCAGAAGCCCTGGTTGCAGCATAAGGCTCCCCAACAGAGTCGCCAAGCTGTCGCTCCCGACAAATGACACAGGGCCAGATGAAGGTACAGACGCGAACGGTCGGCGAAGGGAACAGTGAGAACACACAGCCGTGAACTCACTGGAGAATGAATAGAGTCGCCAGCTAGGCATTTTTATCCCGGAGGAAAGGTAATGCTGCATAGACCTAGAAAGATATGGATAAGACGGTTGCGAACCAGAGAGACTGAGAAAGGGGGTTGGTTACAACCTGGGAAGGTATTAGCACCCAGATTGTCCGTCGTACTCGACGGGATCCACGCTTAAAAGATTTGTGCTATAAAGGGGTAGTGTCAGTGCAATCTGTGTGTAAAAGAGCTGGAAAAGATGTACAGGTGCCAGTGTATAGTGTATAAGTGATGTGAAGTATGAAAGTGTCAGTGTAGGAACAGAATGAAATGCTCATGATAATGAGGCTCAAAAGAATAATGCTGGAAGGAGGGGGAATAGACAGAGACTTTTGTTCGATAACTGTTAAGTTATGCCTACGTATCCTCTCGTGCAATGAGGAAGTCAGAACACCGTAGTTCGACCCAAAGAGACTGAAAGGTGAATTGACTTGTGAACTGCTTACTTGCCTGTGCTCAAGTGTATGATCTGTCTGGCACAGATGCAAACTGTCTTGCATTAGACGGAAGAAGCGAGTTCTCGTTTGTGAATGAAGGTGATGAGAAAAGAATCCCGGAGGAGACGATTATTGTTTGTTTTTGTATTTTCAGTCTTTTATTTCTTTTTGGAGTTTGTCATAAGATAATGAGCTTAAGTCTAAACCAATGGATTTAGTAAACTCATCACATCTTCCCTCTGATTAGGGGTAATGAGAATACCTTAAGTGTGAAGTCAGATTCTCACACTTAATCACCTTCGGTGTAGGATTAAGATCATTAACCTACTTGTGATTATTTAGATGTTTTTGGTGTTTTTTGTTTAGTGTTGAGTAATGAGGTTAAGCCATAATCAAGGATTAAACAGACTCATTACACCATCCTAAAAGAAGGATAATAGATGAGAATGTTTAAGCTGAGGAAGACTCCTCAACTTAATCCATGATTAGGGATTAAACCCATGACAAAACAAGCCTTTATTAAGTGGATTTTAGTTAATGGTATGATGATGAAGTGAATTTTATGGTTTGTAAGACAACTTGAGGGGGACTTGTCCATTAACACTAGGGTTAGTCCTTCTTAACCACTTAAGGAAGAATTAGAACCCTAATGCAAGGCCCAAGTTACAAGTGATGTCTTGATGATTATTAGATGAATTAATTAAGAGATTTAAACACCTTAAGGGTTTGACACTTAGGATTGAAGTTATACACTCCATCCTAAAAGAAGGATGCAGGCATAAGCTTAATCACAAAGTCTCAAAGCCTTTAGGGTTTAATCCCTGATTATGAGATGAGAAGAGAAGACTCAAAGAGAGGCACAAAGGTAAAAACTATGAGGGGAGACTAATCAAAACCCTAATTCATTATCATGCTTGGTTGTTCCTAAGGTTTGTGAGGTTTGCAAGAGAAGTCTTCAAAGGAGCCACCAGGAGGCAGATGAACAGGATCAAGAGAAGCAAAGTGACTTGCTTCATTCAAGAAGTCAAGTCACTTGAAGAAAGAAAGTGGGAGAAGCAAGAATGAGCAAGCTCAAACTCAAACACAAATAGAGATGCAGCAATGGATGCAAGAGAGATGAAAAGAAAAGGTATGAGAAGTGAAGGCAAATCCACTTCTCAAGTTTACTTACCACCTGCAATGTTAGAAAGAAAATGCAATGCAATGCAAGATGAGATGAAATGATATGATGCTAAGCAAAACCAGAAGCATGTTGATGATGATTATGATGTTATGAAGTGCTGCAAACATGAGGCAAGACAATGGGGATGTTCATACAAGATCATGAATGCAAATGATGCAAGCTAAGGGGCATGAACAAGCATGAAAAGTTATGAATCATACAAGACAAATGACATGGCAAATATGCAATGCAATGACCAAACATGCTTTCTAAATGTCTTAAGATGTCAAATGGGTCACAAGAATGCACAAAATGCAAAGACAAGTCATGTTATGCAAGAGAATGCAAGAAGGATGCAAGAGAAAGCCCAAATTAGGGTTCATGGATCAAACATCAAACACAAACCAAAAACAGAAGCAAACCTCATGATAAAAAATGGAAAATGACATCCAAAGAAACCCTAGGCCTATGATGAACCACTGCCCAAAGGGGAGCTCTCAACTCTCAACCAAACTCAAGATATGATTTTTCTAAGTTATTAGGGTTTTTTAGGGTTCTTAACAAAACAAATGCCAATCAATTAGGAAATGCAAGAACAAATCATGGCCTTTTTACCCTAGAAACTACATGCCAAACACAAGACAAAGCAAAAAGAATCAATGTCTCAACCTTCACCAATAGGCAGAAATGAATTTTTGAATCCATGATCAAAATAATGCATAAAAAATGATTTAATTCAATGAAAAATTCTTAAAATGCATCAAGATCAAAAAAGAAATTTGGTTTGAAGGTTGTACAATGTTTCTAAATGTCTTAGAACATTTCATGAATTTTTTTGTAATTTTTAAATACCTAAAAGTATTTTTAATTAATTAATTCTCATTAATCAATTAAAAATAATCTTTTAAATATTTAAAAATACTTTTTTAATGATAAAAATAAAATAAAAAATGTTTTTGTGTCTTAAAAATTATAAAAACTCTCAGGAACAAGTTTCATAATTTTTAAGAATTTTTTGCTATTTTAAATTAAATGTGCAAGTTAAATGAAATAAAAATGAATAAAAACCAAATAAAATAGGAAGTAATCAGGATGGATGGATGAGATTGATTCTGAGTTCAAATGTGTTGACTGCGCGCGTGATCTTGTGGTTCAGATTCAAACTAGGTTAATCTTAATTAATTAAATAAATTAAACTTAATTAAAACTAATGACAAGATCCAGGCCTTCCATTCACGCGCGGGAAACAGGATCTAAAGGCCCAGGTTCAAAGTTGGTGCCCTAACCCTAATTAGTGATTAATGACTTTCAGGCTGCCGGAGAAGACTTCCGGTCGTCTTCTCCGGCCAGCCCTCACCTGAGAAACCTCAAAACCTCTCAAAACGTAACAAAAACAAAATCTATGAATTGGGAAATGATCTCCAGCCTCTCACGAATCAAACCCCTCTCTCAAAACAAATTTATATTTCCTAAACAAGCTGAATCGAAGAGAAGAAGTTCTAGGTCACGCAAGCTTCAGAAACAAATTAAATGCTCATTTCAAAACCATTTTCAAAACCAATGGTACCAGGATGATCAGCAAATCATGAAGAACAAGTTTGTAACAAGAAAAATGATTTCTGAAAAAATTATTTTCGAGCTACCTGAGATTTGGAGCTTTCAACTTGAGGACTTTCTGGCCACTTTTCCTTGTGCAAACCACTCCACTTGATCCCCCAAAGATGTTTGAATGCTCAAAATGAGTTTGAGTTGGCTGGATAGTGAGATTCGACAGCTTCTGCTCAAGCTTGCTCAGAAATGGCAATGGTGTTTCTGGAGGTTTCAGGCCATTGTGAATGAAGGTTTGAGGTCCAAATGATGTATGGAGAAGCTTTGCAAGGTTTGTTTGTGTGTTTGCAAGCTGTGGTGAGAGTTTCGAAGAGAAATGCAGACTGAGGGTGAGCAATGGCTATGGGGTATTCTGGCTATATCAGGCTTGTGTTCTTGGTGTTGGGTGATCTATGAAGTGTGGTGAGATGATTGATGAAGTTGGCTTGAATGTTTAGTGGCTGTGGAGAGGAATTCGAAGCAAGTTGCAAGATGGTGAGTTTTTGTGTATGTGGTGAATGTGTTGGTTTCAGCCTTGCTTCTCCTTATGGCTAGCTTGCAAATTGATAACATAAACAAATCTGATTGGCTGGATGATGTGACTTGTGCTTTTGTGATTGGTAAGTTTGCTTTTTGCCAAAAGTCAAAAATCTTGTAAGAGAAGCATGGGCTTGATACTAGGCAAGTACAAGGGCTAGGGCTGGCGCAGCATGGTGAGTGTGTGAGGCTGGCTTGATTCAAGGACCAATGCAGCAAGTTGGTGAAGCATGATCATGAGTTTTGCAACTTGGTTACTTTATGGATTTTCATGAAAAATGCCTTGTTACATGAACTAAGCACATGTGATCTTTGGTTCAAATCTGATTTTTGGGACTTAGAGAATGTTTGTGTGCTGGTTTGAGAGGAATTAGAAGTCACATAATGCATTGGTTCATGACTTTGCAAAATTCTCACTTAGGGCATGCCTTGAAAATTAATGATTTTAGCCAACTTTGCATTGCCATAACTTTTGATCCAAGAAGAGTTTGATCATGTTCTTGTACTTTTTGAAAAGGGAAAGATGAGATCTACAACTTTCATGACCAAAGTTTTTCCATTTGAAGCATTTTTGGATCAAGAATCATGGCTTGAAAAATGACCTAAAATGGTGCATTCTTGAAAAGTCAACTATGCCCAAAAAGTCAACATTTGCAAAAACCCTAAATTCTTGATTTCTATGAACTTCAACCTTCTTCCATGATCAAATAAAGATCATATACACTCAAAATGATGAAGATCACCCATTGGTTGGGTCATTGGGGGCCTCAGATGCCCTGATTTTGCACTGACTTGTCTGAAAAGTCAACCCTTGATCAGATGACTTCCCCATGGAATTTCTTCATGAAAATTGATATGCATACTCCCTATACCATATAGAGATCAATGGAAACAAGAATGACCAAAAAATTTGGAGTTATGGCCTCTGAAACCAAAACCCTAATTTTCAGTCAACTGTGCAGTCAAACCTGGCTCTGCATCCACTCAAACCCTAGTTCTTGTGATTCCTCTGCATTTTTGACTTTGAGAAGATGGAATATGATATAAGAACACACATGGACCAATTTGAGTTGATTGGTTGCCTTTGGAATGGCTCAAGATGCTTTGGGATTGCTCAGATCACAAACCCTAGGTGCAGATGCCTTAGAAACTATCCAGTGAATCAAAAATGAGATGTGAGATGATATGATTGTGTTTATGCATATGAGATGACCATAAGCCATGGTGTGAATGGGTGAGGGCAAATTTGGGGTGTTTACACCAACTAAAGTTGAACCCCAACAAATGCACATTCGGGGTGCGATCCGGTAAGCTGCTGGGATTTATTGTAAGCGAGAAAGGGATTGAAGTTGACCCTGATAAAGTCAAGGCTATTCAAGAAATGCCTGCACCGAAAACTGAGAAAGAAGTTCGAGGGTTCTTAGGTCGATTGAACTACATCTCGCGGTTCATATCTCACCTTACAGCAACCTGTGAACCCTTGTTCAAATTGTTGAGAAAAGAACAAACGGTCAGGTGGAACGAAGACTGCCAAAGGGCTTTTGACAAGATCAAGGAGTATTTACAAGAACCTCCAATCCTTATGCCGCCAGTTGAAGGAAGACCTCTGATTATGTACTTGACAGTGTTAGAAGAGTCAATGGGGTGTGTGCTGGGCCAGCATGACGAGTCTGGTCGAAAAGAGTATGCAATATACTACCTAAGCAAAAAGTTTACCGACTGTGAACAGCGTTATTCACTGCTCGAGAAAACTTGCTGTGCTTTAGCGTGGGCTGCTCGCCGACTGAGACAGTATATGTTGACCCACACTACCTTATTAATCTCAAAAATGGATCCAGTCAAGTACATATTTGAGAAGCCAGCTCTTACCGGACGGGTTGCAAGATGGCAGATGATTCTCACAGAATACGACATACAGTACACATCTCAGAAAGCCATCAAGGGCAGTGTACTATCTGAATATCTTGCTGAGCAACCCATTGATGACTACCAGCCTATGAGGTTTGACTTCCCTGATGAAGACATCATGTTCATTAAAGCAAAAGATCACGAGGAGCCCATTCACACTGAAGGGCCCGACCCGGAAGAAGAATGGACTATGATGTTTGACGGGGCTGTTAACATGAATGGTCGTGGTGTTGGTGCAGTACTCATTACACCTAAAGGAGTTCACATGCCTTTCTCGGCAAAACTCACTTTCAACTGCACTAACAACGAAGCTGAATACGAAGCTTGCATTATGGGTCTTGAGGAAGCCATTGACCTCAGGATCAAAACATTGACCGTGTTCGGAGATTCAGCTTTGGTAGTCAATCAAACCAACGGGAAATGGTACACTCACCAAGATCATCTGATACCTTACAGGGATTATACAAGAAGGTTACTGACTTTCTTCACAACAGTCAAGCTTGAGTATATCCCTCGAGACGAGAATCAGTTTGCAGATGCTCTTGCTACCATTTCATCCATGATCAAAGTTCAAACGGCTAACTTTGTACCCCAGATTTCAGTGTCTAGACTTGATAGACCAGCATATGTATTTGCAGCAGATGTTGTAAAAGATGATAAGCCTTGGTTCCACGACATTAAGTGCTTCTTGGAGGATCAAACATACCCACCTGGGGCATCTTCCAATGATAAGAAGACTTTGAGAAGGCTTGCTGGTAGTTTCTTTCTGAACGCTGATGGGTCTTTATACAAGAGGAACTTTGACATGGTACTCCTCAGATGTGTTGACAGGACGGAAGCAGATTTGCTGATGCATGAAGTGCACGAAGGATCTTTTGGTACCCATGCTGGAGGGCATGCCATGGCTAAGAAGTTGTTAAGATCAGGCTATTATTGGATCACAATGGATGCAGACTGTTGTGCTTACGCCAGAAAGTGTCACAAATGCCAGATTTACGCAGATAAGGTGCATGTGCCTCCCAATCCTTTGAACATCATGTCTTCACCTTGGCCCTTTGCTATGTGGGGCATTGATATGATTGGCAAGATTGAGCCAACTGCTTCAAACGGCCACAGATTCATCCTGGTCGCCATTGACTATTTCACCAAGTGGGTTGAAGCAGCCTCATATGCTAATGTTACAAGGCAAGTGGTAGCCAGATTTCTGAAGAGGGATATCATCTGTCGGTATGGAGTTCCCGAGCGGATCATTACTGATAATGGTTCCAACTTGAACAACAAAATGATGGCAGAGTTGTGCCGGGACTTCAAGATCCAACATCACAATTCTTCTCCTTACAGGCCAAAGATGAACGGCGCTGTTGAGGCAGCAAATAAGAATATCAAGAAGATTGTGCAGAAGATGGTAGTCACATACAAGGACTGGCATGAAATGCTACCATTTGCCTTGCATGGGTACCGCACATCAATCAGGACATCCACTGGGGCAACACCGTATCAGCTTGTATATGGTATGGAAGCAGTCCTACCTGTTGAAGTTGAATTACCCTCTCTACGAGTTTTGATGGATGTTAAACTGAGTGAAGCAGAATGGGTTCGGTCCCGATACGAACAATTAAGTCTGATTGAAGAGAAAAGATTGGCTGCAATCTGTCATGGGCAGCTATATCAGAAAAGAATGAAGAAAGCCTTCGATCAGAAAGTCAGGCACCGAGAGTACCAAGTGGGAGATCTTGTGCTGAAAAGAATTCTCCCTCCTCATACAGACTACAGGGGCAAATGGACTCCAAATTATGAAGGACCATTTGTTGTAAAGAAAGTTTTCTCTGGTGGAGCACTGATGCTCAGCACCATGGATGGTGAAGATTTCCCGTCCCCTGTGAATTCAGATGCAGTTAAAAAATACTTCGCATAAAATGACCCGCTGGACATAAAAACAGAATGTAAGTCCAGGCAAAAATAGGGCATCCCGGCGAGTCAAAAACAGAATAAAAGACTCGGGCAAAAGTAAGGGAAAATAAACAAAAAATGTACACCCGCTGAGTTGAAAAGCCGCATTGGACAGCTCAGGCAAAAATGGGTATCCCGATGGATTGAAAACCCGAAAGGGCGATCCATGCAAAATAAGGGAATAAGCGAACAACTGCATTCTGAGTTCGTCTGTATCACCTACAACTTGGTAAGCTTCCAAAGGATCAAGCTTCAATCAGAATCAACTCTCTCCAGAAAGCAAGACGAGAAGAACGTCATTGTCATACGAGTCATAGCAGAAGAGGAAGCTCCTTAAAGCGTCGTCAACACCGCCAGCACTTTATTTCTCAATTTGTAGCAATCTCCTCATTTCAGGAGATATGTTTCTTCGACTGTATCTTGCCAATTCAGGGCACATGAATTAATAAAATCAGATTCTCAGTCATGTCTCGTTTTTACATTTACGTTTTGCAAGGAGTTGTCTGATATCTCTAAAAAATACAATTGCATAAGTACATATGCCTTTCTCTAAAAATAAAAAACACATGCTTACAGGGAATATGATTACTCTCGAAAGTACTTAACTCCTATGACGGAATCCGGTAAGGGATACCTCGGGACCTTTTGTACGTTTCCTTATCGTTGCAGGATTGCAGGTATCCAGAACGCAACCTGGGGCATGCAAGTTACGTCTTAGCAAGTTGCTGAATCATTATCAACTCGGTCTATCTTCCACGTGGTACGGGAGAGTGCCCACTTCCCCAGCAAAGTTGACAAATCAACATACACTCAATCTCAGCATCTGAAATGCTCTATCCCCAGCTGAGTTGCCTCTTGTTGCTCTCCCCAGCTGAGTTGCCTCTCACAATTCCCCAGCCGAGTTGCCATTCTTCCTCAGCAGAATGCAGAAATCAAGGGAATCATCTCCCCACAGAATCCCCAGCCTCTATTCAGAAGAGCAACGCACGAAGAGATCACAACAGAGTGAAGAAAGCTTCTACAAACCCCAGCTGGGTCCCGTATTATAAGGATATGTCAATCAGTGACCCATATCCCCGAGCAGATACATCATTAGATCTACCAATGATCTCATCCCCAGCTGGGATGTTCACTTCAAGCAGATCAACCAGAGATCTTCGCAGCAACGGGATCCGAATCCTGGATCTTTGCCCCTTTGCATTATCATAGCATTCGCATCATATTCACCCCCCAGAGCGTAGCATTCCGTCTAATACGGAGCATTACGGCAAAAATCAAATGCATAGCATAATCATAAGTCATGTTGTGAATTGAACACTTGTGAATAATGAACTGTTCATCATCACTATACAAAAATCCCCACCAGAGTCCCAGCAAAAGCAGTTGCCTCACAAATCACAAACACCAGTATATATTCATTTTGGCACCCGTCCGTGCCATCTTTCCCCAGTAAAGTCGCCCGAACACTCTTTACAAACAAAATCACCCGTATTACAGGTACTTCCTGACACCCGTGTCAAATCACCAGCAGAAAGCCAAAGACATCCTCTTTGCACTCACATGTACTTGTATATACACCCTTCTTGACACCCGTCCGTGTCATATCCCCAGCGCAGTCGCGTACACTTTCATCAACCCACACACTTGTTAATATTATACTTTTCTCTCTTGACACTCGTCCGTGTCACTCCCCCCAGCAGATAAACACTCATCTATACAATACAATACTCACTACTCATGGTACGCTTATACAGATACTCGTCCGTATCTTGTATACATCATCACTCATAACCCCACAGATTCGGCAGTAGTCCTTGTTCTTTGTTAACCAGTTGGTACTCGTCCGTACCATCATCTCAGAACATTGCGTCTAGTGTTTGTTTCTACATGATACTCGTCCGTATCATAGTCTTAGGGATGCTCGTCCGCATCTTTAATCCATACACCGTGTCAAATACCTATGTCTTCTTGAATATAGATACTCGTCCGTGTCTATTATTCCCCAGAAGAATTCTTTCAGATGCAACACTCGTCCGTGTTCTTTGTTAACCAGTTGATACTCGTCCGTATCATCATCTCTGAACATGTGTCAGTTTGTTTCTACATGATACTCGTCCGTATCACAGTCTTAGGGATGCTCGTCCGCATCTTTAATCTATACACAATACCAAACACTTATACCTTTTGTTTCTTGGGTGTAAACGCTCGTCCGTGTTTACATTATCCCCAGTAGATCACCAACAAATTTCCTTTTTATCTGACACTCGTCCTGTGTCATGATAACCCTGAGAGCAGCCGTACCCTGCTGAGTGGTCGTCCTCCACTTCTTGATGGTCGTCCTCCATCATGCTCATCCGATGGCCGTCCCCATCGTTGATTTTTAGCAGCCGTCCCCTGCTAGGTGGTCGTCCTCCACCCTTTTGATGATCGTCCTTCATCAACTGTATCCAATGGCCGTCCCCATTGTTGATCTTTGGTTATCTAACACTCGTCCTGTGTTATGACAAACCCCGAGAGCAGCCGTCCCCTGCTGAGTGGTCGTCCTCCACTTCTTGATGGTCGTCCTCCATCATGCTCGCCCGATGGCCGTCCCCATCGTTGACCTTTTCTATCCGATGGCCGTCCCCATCGTTGATATTTTCGGCAGCCGTACCCTGCCAGGTGGTCGTCCTCCACCTTTGATGGCCGTCCCCATCATATTTCTTTTATACCCAACAGAGCAGCCGTACCCTGCTAGGTGATCGTCCTTCACCTTTGATGGCCGTACCCCATCAGCTGTTTATTTCATTTATTCTTTAACCCGATGGCCGTCCCCGTCGTGGTCCCTTTTCCTTTTAACCCGATGGCCGTCCCCGTCGTGGTCCCTTTTCCTTTTAACCCGATGGCCGTCCCCATCGTTGGTTACTTTGCTTTATGAACTTGATGGCCGTCCCCGTCATGTTTTCTCCAAAAAAATTTACAACTTTATCTTGATGGCCGTCCCCATCATAATTTCTTTTCTTTCCCCAGCTAGTCGGCCGTCCCCGTCTTAGCTTTACCTTTTATCCCCAGCATGTCGGCCGTCCCCGTCATTGCTTTATTTTCATACACTTTCCCCAGCTAGTCGGCCGTCCCCGTCTTAGCTTTACCTTTTTATCCCCAGCATGTCGGCCGTCCCCGTCATCGCTTTATTTTCCTGCACTTTTCCAGCATGTCGGCCGTCCCCGTCATCGCTTTACTTCACATTTATCCCAGCATGTCGGCCGTCCCCGTCATTGCTCCTTACCCAGCAGTCGTCCTCTGCTCGATGGTCGTCCTCCGTCGCCCACACTTTACAATATACTTTATTTTGCCTTTACAATCTATATCCCTTTTCTTCTTCATTCTGTGAGTGCAAATTTTGGACTGTATTTGGTATTCAACCACAAGTTATCTTGTTTGCCTGCTAAGCCGTTGCTTACATCCTGCACAGCTAACTCATGTTTGAATAGGGGCAGCTGTAAACACCCCAAATTTGCCCTCACCCATTCACACCATGGCTTATGGTCATCTCATATGCATAAACACAATCATATCATCTCACATCTCATTTTTGATTCACTGGATAGTTTCTAAGGCATCTGCACCTAGGGTTTGTGATCTGAGCAATCCCAAAGCATCTTGAGCCATTCCAAAGGCAACCAATCAACTCAAAGTGGTCCATGTGTGTTCTTATATCATATTCCATCTTCTCAAAGTCAAAAATGCAGAAGAATCACAAGAACTAGGGTTTGAGTGGATGCAGAGCCAGGTTTGACTGCACAGTTGACTGAAAATTAGGGTTTTGGTTTCAGAGGCCATAACTCCAAATTTTTTGGTCATTCTTGTTTCCATTGATCTCTATATGGTATAGGGAGTATGCATATCAATTTTCATGAAGAAATTCCATGGGGAAGTCATCTGATCAAGGGTTGACTTTTCAGACAAGTCAGTGCAAAATCAGGGCATCTGAGGCCCCCAATGACCCAACCAATGTGTGATCTTCATCATTTTGAGTGTATATGATCTTTATTTGATCATGGAAGAAGGTTGAAGTTCATAGAAATCAAGAATTTAGGGTTTTTTGCAAAGGTTGACTTTTTGGGCATAGTTGACTTTTCAAGAATGCATCATTTTAGGTCAATTTTCAAGCTTTGATTCTTGGTCCAAAAAGGCTTCAAATGGAAAAACTTTGGTCATGAAAGTTGTAGATCCCATCTTTCCCTTTTCAAAAAGTACAAGAACATGATCAAACTCTTCTTGGATCAAAAGTTATGGCAATGCAAAGTTGGCTAAAATCATTAATTTTCAAGGCATGCCCTAAGTGAGAACTTTGCAAAATCTTGGACAAATGCATTATGTGACTTCTAATTCCTCTCAAACCAGCACACAAACATTCTCTAAGTCCCAAAAATCAGATTTGAACCAAAGATCACATGTGCTTAGTTCATGTAACAAGGCATTTTTCATGAAAATCCATAAAGTAACCAAGTTGCAAAACTCATGATCATGCTTCACCAACTTGCTGCATTGGTCCTTGAATCAAGCCAGCCTCACACACTCACCATGCTGCGCCAGCCCTAGCCCTTGTACTTGCCTAGTATCAAGCCCATGCTTCTCTTACAAGATTTTTGACTTTTGGCAAAAAGCAAACTTACCAATCACAAAAGCACAAGTCACATCATCCAGCCAATCAGATTTGTTTATGTTATCAATTTGCAAGCTAGCCATAAGGAGAAGCAAGGCTGAAACCATCACACTACACACATTCACAAAAACCTTCCACTTTGCAACTTGCTTCGAATCTCTTAACACAGCCACCAAGCACAAAAACTTCCTTCATCATCCAACTCAACACACTTCATAGGCCACCCAGCACCAAGAACACAAGCCTGAAACAGCCTGAACACTCCATAACCATTCTTCACCTCAGCCTGCATTTTCTATCGAATCTCTCTCCACAAGCCACAAACAACCAAACAAACCTTGCAAAGCTTCTCCATACATCATTTGGACCTCAAACAATCACTCACCATGGCCTGAAACCTCCAGGAACACCATTGCCATTTTTGATCAAGCTGAAGCAGTTCCTTTCGAATCTCATTATCCAGCCAACTTAAACTCCATTTGAGCATTAAAACATCTTCTGGGGATCAAGTGGAGTGGATTGCACAAGGAGAGGTGGCCAGAAAGTTCCTAAACTGAAAGCTTCGAATCTCAGGTAGCTTGAAATTTATTTTTCCAGAAGTGATTTTTCTTGTTACAAACTTGTTCTTCATGTCTTGCTGATCATTCTGGTACCTTTGGTTTTGAAAATGGTTGTGATTTGAGCATTTAATTTGTTTCTGAAGCTTGCGTGACCTAAAACTTTTTCTCTTCGATTCAGTTGATTTAGGAAACATAAATGTGTTTTGAGATAGGGGTTTGGTTCGTGAGGATGTGAGGATCATTCCCATGGCTTTAGATTTCATTTTAGTAACCTAGGGAAGGATTTGAAAGTTTTCAGGGGAGAAGGTCACCGGAGAAGACTGTAAGTTATAAGAGTGCGCCTAAGAGGGGGGGGTGAATTAGGTAGTCGACAATTCTTTGATCGTGTTTCCGGTTGTTGATTATTTTTCGTTAAGTGCTGAAAAATAAAGTGCTGAAAGTAAAATGAACACCGGAAATTTATAGTGGTTCCCTTCACACTTCGAAGGTACTCCACTCCTCTTTCGACTCGAAAGAGATTTCACTATAGTTAGAATTATTGTACAGCTTATGCTTACTATCTACACTATAGGTAATCAAGTGAATGAAGAACAATCCTCTTCAAACACACACTTGTTTCCAACAAACTTGGACAACAAGGTAAAACAAAAAAATAATTCTTGATAATGAGATTTTGTCTTGAAAGAATGTTGATATCAATCTTGATAATTGATCTTCCTCTTCAAATGAAACAATTCTCAACAATGTATACAAGTGTTCAAAGAATGATATGAAACTTACAATAATTTTCAATGAAAATTAAGTGCAGAAAGTTTCACTTAAAAATGATATGAAAACACTTGAAAATGTTGAAAGAATAAAATATTTATAAAAATGAATTGTTAATGAAGAAGGTGTGTGTTTATTTAAAAAATGCAGAATTTATAGTGTGTAAAACACCCTTTCAAAAGAGTATTGTATCATGAAAAGATGCCATGATCCAATGAAAGATTATCATGAAAAGTGCTGATGAAAAAATAAAGTATTTTTTCAAATTTCTACAGTAGGAATCGGTTCCCACATGGGACAACCCGGTTCCTGCTGAACGTTATAAGAAAATTTGAATTTTAACAAAGGGGAACCGGTTCCCAGAGGGGGACAACCCGGTTCCTAGTCTTAAAAACAGAATCATGTTCTTTTCAGGAAAGTGGAACCCGGTTCCCACATGGGGAGGAACCGGTTCCTGCAGCCAAAAACAGAATTTCAAGTTTAAAATACACAATGATATTTTTATGCTTTTTATGAGAAAAACTTGAACACTTATATGCATGATTAAGGAGTTGAAACATATACCTTGAGAATTATTTCAGTCCATAAGATCTTCAATAATTCTTCAATATTCAACACTTTTTGCACATCCTTTTTTTTGATAGATGGATCATCATGTTGTCTTCATCAAAATCATTTGATTGAGAAGCTTGCTATTACATTCTCCCCCTTTTTGATGATGACAACCAAAACTTGGAATGTTGTTTTTGCAAGACTCCCCCTATGTTGATGACTCCCCCTAAGTCCATAAGTTGCTTGAATTATTGGAGTGAGTTTATTTGACAAGTATTAAAGGCCTGCAAAACAAATGGAGCAAAAACAACATACACCAAATCTTCTCCCCCTTTGTTATAATCAAAAAGGATGGGGAAAAGATGAAATAAAGAAATTCATAGCATATCGTTAAA